>CAKAOI010004118.1:2104-71214 GCA_916701655.1 Sebastiscus albofasciatus | reverse complement strand
CAGAAACCGTTTTTAGTATAGGCGAAAATGACACATTTATACTGCCTTCAAAAAATGGCATGGTTTTGGCCCAAAACTGCATGTGATTATCATTAAGTGTAAAGAGACTTGTGGGTACCCATAGAACCCATTTTCATTCAGATATCTTGAAGTTAGAGGTCAAGGGACAAGCTATGACCTGGTTGGTACCAATGGTACCTTAGGTTTTGTAGTTTCATATGATACTATCTGCACTCCAGCTTTAAAACTGTTTAAACAGTCTGGTTTTCTAAACACATCTTATCTTTAACCTTCCTGACCTGGATGTGGGTGTCTGTCTACCCTTATATCTGCTGACATCCATCTCAATTGACAGGATTTAAAAAAATATATATTCTGCATAGTTTAGCTGTAATAGCGGCTCAAACAATGGCTGCTTTTGAGGAAGTTTTTGTTTGCTTGTCAGTTTGTGTGTTCTACAAAGTCACACTGTTGACCAGTTTTTGACTGTCTTGACAGTTTTGACCTTCCAGGACCACCTATTCTACAATGACACCCAATTGAGTTTGTCTGTGCCACTTTATCATGTGACACTGTGACTGAGCCATCAATTCAAGCAAACAAGCACAGACCAGTGGAGTGTGCGCTATACCTGCCAAGCACAAAGCAGCAGTTATCTCTTCATGAAATAGCTTGGTTAAAATGCAAAAGTTTCAGTGTGGCAGTAGAGAAGACATCCTAACGTCTGTGTTAGCAGCCAAGTGGTACAGTCTGGAGGTAGGAAAGGGTCTTTCAGAGATACTGCAGGTCTATATTCCCAAATGCACCCTGCAATTAATTGGGACCTAACATAATTTGAATATTGAGTTTGAATGAATTGGGCCATGCCCCTGAGGACAATTCTGCTTCACAAAAATAAATTCTAAGGTGACATTAAAAACGTCAGTAATACAGTATGAAATTAATTAGTTTACATGCTTCTAGATACATTTGCGTCATTCATTTTATCCACTTATTAATGCAGTTGTATCTATAAAAAAAAGGTATATAAGTAGGGCTTTTTGACATGCACAAGACCAACTCCAGTCCTGCAAAGTAACAGACATTTTTGTGCTATTACCTCCCAAGTTCACATCATTGTCCCTCAGCAGCTTATTTATGGTACTATATACTCTGTTGTGGTGTCCGACACAAGTTTCCTCCCATGAGAGTTTTTTTCTGTCCGACTGTCCTCTTCTCCTATCAAATTGCCAGGACACCACAGTGGAGGGCACTCCACTGTGGTCACTGGAGGTATATGTACAGTACATTAGCTCAGTTCAAACACTAGAACAAGGGGCAAACAGTTAGACTTTGTCAAAAACATAAAAGTACTCATTTGCATTTTGGATCTTATTAGCCAGAAGGTTAGTCACCACTACATTCAGGTTGACTATCAGTTCTGCTACGTCAAAGATAATGAGGACGCAACCAATGTCAATAGGAAGAAAAAGCAGTTGACTACAGAGTTTCTTTAATTGTGTATGCCTATACGTCAGACCGGCACATACAGGTACTTCGCAATTAGTCAAAGCCAATAGTAAGAATCACAAAAATCAAATGACAATGACATTGACAAATTTGCATGCATTCATCTCTTGTTATACAAACGTTTGTTTTACACATGTCTAATAATTACTTTGCGACTTTGCCTGAACCTGAGCGTTCGTGATACCTTCATAAATTAAGGTTGATCGCTGTCCTGTCCCTTCAGTCTTTCTCCGTCCAACACAGTGGCTGGATACTGCTTATCCAGACATCTATATGTATTTGATTGAATCACGTTAGGCTACGTGTTGTCTGCTATTACCTCCCAAGTTCACATCATTGTCCCTCAGCTGCTTATTTATGGTACTATATACTCTGTTGTGGTGTCCGACACAAGTTTCCTCCCGTGAGAGTTTTTTTCTGGCCGACTGTTCTCTTCTCCTATCAAATTGCCAGGACACCACAATGGAGAGCACTCTGCTTTAGAAGGAAAGAAAATGTAGTAAATTTAATGGTAGTGATTGAAACAAGGCCAATCACATATTGATAAGATGTTCCTCCCAATCTGACCATTCTGGGCAAAGCATTGCCAAAAAAATCCGTCCTCTAGGGCCATGTGCATTTTTCTGTGCTTCACAGTGTGTGCCATATATTCTTCGAAATAGTGTATGTTTGATGAGTATGTGTGTTGGTGAGAGAGAATGAGAGAGAGTTATGTATCACCCTGTTCTGCTGCAGAGGTAGTACTGGATGCCTGCCCAGTTTCTTCATGCACCATTGTTGAAACTCTGTGGTGGAGGGGCCATAACTTCTACACACACCTACTTGCTGCTTATCCCATTTCCATTAAGTTAAAAATAAAGTTTTTCCTCTTACCTTCACAGTTCATTTTATAAATAAATGAGGAATTTAAGATGAATTGTTTTTCATGGATGGTCAGTTTAGGATAGTGTGTGAAGTCCTCTGAATTGACGGCCACATTTCCAACTTGTTTAGTGACTCTAATAGGTCTGGTGTTGTGCTTTTTAGCAAACAGTTTGTGCCGGTTAAGAGTCGACCAATCAGAGCTTCGTAGTCAGTGTTAAGGGTTTTTGTAGGCAGGATCTTCCAACATAGCTAGCTAGTTACATCCATGAAGATAGCGACAGAAAAATGGTTGAAAAAATTGTAACAAGCGTGGAAGACAACATAGCTGTACATGTTGTTATAAGTCAACATACTGCGATAACAACTCTTGATTCTGCATATTTGCCGTCTGAAAGTGATGTTGGTGGGGCAGATATGTCTCCCGCTGCACTCAGTTAATATCTTCCACTCCCTCTGCCAACTTTACAGTCTTTCAGAGGTTGTAGCAGGCTCAGTTTCAAAGTTAGAGTGCAGATATTGGTAGCATATGAAACTAGAAAACCAAAGGTACCATGTCATAACTCAAATGGGTCCCTTGACCTCTAACCTCAAAATATCTGAATGAAAATGGGTTCCAAGGGAACCTACAAGTCTCCCCTTTACAGACATGCCCACTTTATGCTAGTCCGATGCAGTTTGAAGCAAACACCCTCAACAGTCTTAGAATTGCATAAATTGGGTATCACTGTAAAGCTGAGACTCTTCTGGATCCAAAGTAGCCATTTCACATAGTGAGACCATTTTTTAAAACTTGACGTTAAATTATTGTATTATTGTGACCTCTAGGGATAATCACAGCCTCATGAACTTTACAATCACAAACTACGGACTTAGGGCATTCAGAGGATGGATGGCTTTCCTAGGTATATTGGCAATAAGGAAGTTTCTTAGTAATTTCCAGAACAGAAGTGCTCGCCATCCAATCACCAAAAAATGCAATTCTTTACAGTCTTTCAGAAGCTGTAGCAGGCTCCGTGTTAGAGCCTAAGTGGAGGTAATGGTATCACATGAAACTAGAATTCCTAAGGAATCTTGGCCAACCATGTCGGGAAGGAGGTTAAATAACGCTCCCAAGTTAGGCTAAATTTTGGCGAGGAAAAACCACTGGTACCCACGAGTCTCCCCTTTACAGACATACCCACCTTGTGCTAATCCCATGCAGTCTGGGGCAAAAACAATTCTGTTTTTCGCTTGCAGTATAAATGTGTTATTTTCGCCTATTCTAAAAATCCTAAACAGTCTTGGCATTGCAAAATTGGGTATCACTTTAAAGTTGAAACTCTTGTGGATCAAATGAGCCCAATTGCATTCATGTGTGATTATGTTAGTCCCCATAGTAGCCATTTCTTTGTAGTGAGACCATTTTTTGAAACTTGATATCACTGTATAAAATGACCTGTTGTAACCTTTTGGAATAATCACAGCCTCATGAAACCATGAAACCTAGAACATTCAGAGCATGGATGGCTTTTCTAGGTAGACTAACAAAGTTTTTTTTTCAGAACAGAAGTGCATACATATTGCAGAAACTTCCAAATATCCAAAGTTTTTAATATGAAATCACAGCATGGACTTTTCTATGGTGTTCCTCAAGGTCTTGGTGTCTTAATGTGACATTTTGGAGGTATTTTTGATCATTTTTATCAATTCTTGAGTGGTAAAAAAATGATTAAATAGAGCACCAAATCTGTGTAACAAATGGTATCATCCCAAAAATTGCTACAGCAATTTATGAGACATAAGTGAGCATAGGACTGTCCATCATATACTTCATAATGTTCTAAACCCTTATACACATTCAAAATGTATTTTAATTCATTTATTTCTGATTTATGACGTGAACAACTTGACACACAGTGCATCAAGTTTAACATTAATTTGAGCTGCATCTCAAATTAATCTTCAGGTTCCCAGCTTTCAGATGATGTACACCACTTCTATGTTACATACAGTATGCTGCTGAACTGCTATCTCCCCATGAAGACCTCCTATCCCCCCCAAAAACAAAACAAAAAGGGGTCTCTGAAAAAGAGGGGTGTAGATGAAAATGTTAAAGCAAAACAAAACAAAATAAGCCCACCTCCTAAAAAGAAATCCGCTAACATGAACACAATAAGTAGGCATCTTAGACATTTATATTGAATTACCCAAAATCTTCCTGCAAACCTTGAGAACCCAATGTAGTTCTCAATTTTGCCACCTCTAGCACAATCCTCTCTATGCAACATAAAGTAAACCACAAGACAGATTGTTTCCCTTTCTAAATTTCATTCACAAGATTTTCCAGGTAACAGAGGCTTTACCGCATAGTAACAGACTGTGTCTCATTTCCAAAACACATGATGCTTCTCCAGTGACTTTTATGTAGATCCAGTTGTGCTGTGTTAACTGTATACAACAGCCACTGGAGCTTTAAGAAAGACTAGGAACAGAAACACATCCCTCCATACCTCCCTACAACCATTAATTTTATGCCTACCCCTTATTACATATTCCTTTATCTGTTCCCCCCAGTCATTGATTCCTTCACTTCTGTGATCTCTCATTCATCAGTCTTTCCTCTCACCCATCTTTTCTATCATGCTTCTTATCTTGTTGTTTTCTTTCCTCACTTACATATATGTAGGGAATAGGATGTAATGTGGCACGCATAGCCTCTAGGCCACCTCACCCTCTACTTTCCCCCCGGCTCTGTTTTGCCAGCCCTCGTTCTGTCGTATTATCTAGGACTTGTTCTCACTCATTCATCCGTCCCTCATTTTTTTATCTTACTTCTTTACATTTCTCCGTCACCGCCTCGCACCATCATTTCCCTCCCTGTCCACTCCTCTTCTCCTTTTTGTCTTTGAACCTTTTCTCCCTTATGAATCACATGGACCATGTCACAAGTGTGTGTGATATGTTATTGAAGATCAAACATAAGACATACACGTAAAGATGAAATGTATGTTGTTGAAATCAGACAAAAGGTGCCGCCAGATCTAATGTGATACCTGATATATGATGTGATATAACGCAGTGCCTCAGTACCAAAGGAGTTTGAAGTGTTTAGATATCATACAATGAACAATGAACATCCTCTTATTAAAGGAAAATTGATACAAATTCCATCTCTATTTGTACAGAGATGGTGCCGGGAGGTATATGTACAGTAAATTAGCTCAGTTCAAACACTAGAACAAGGGGCAATCAGTTAGACTTTGTCAAAAATGTAAAAGTACTCATTTGCATTTTGGATCTCATTAGCCAGAAGGTTAGTCACCACTACATTCAGGTTGACTATCAGTTCTGCTACGTCAAAGATAATGAGAGCGCAACCAATGTCAATAGGAAGAAAAAGCAGTTGACTATAGAGTTTCTTTAATTGTGTATGCCTATACGTCAGACCGGCACATACAGGTACTTTGCAATTAGTCAAAGCCAATAGGAAGAATCACAAAAATCAAATGACATGACATTGACAAATTTGCATGCATTCATCTTTTGTTATACAAATGTTTGTTTTACACATGTCTAATAATTACTTTGCGACTTTGCCTGAACCTGAGCGTTCGTGATACCTTCATAAATTAAGGTTGATTGCTGTCCTGTCCCTTCAGTCTTTCTCCGCCCAACACAGTGGCCGGATACTGCTTATCCAGACATCTACATATATTTGATTGAATCACGTTAGGCTACGTGTTGTCTGTACATAAACAACTTATTAATAGCCAACTGGTTGATCTACAGACTGAGATTTAGTTGGAGACGACAGTCTGATGCCGCTGTAATGTTAATGTATGACTGTTTTACTGCAGCAGCCTCACACTCAAGCTAACTTTAGCTAGCCATGCTACTCACTGTCACCAGCATCATTTAGCCATTTACCACACTGACAGTGAATATTCATGTCGTATGTGCATCAAATTTCAGTGTGAAAGCTTCGGTTAACCCGCTACACAGCTGCTTTTTGGCATTTTCCATTTTCTCTCCTGTGACGGCGAGTTTCTTTTCGGCAAGACACGGGATTGTTTTTCCTCTAAAAGAGGGCGTGGTAATGCGCAAGCCTACTCTGGATAACGTATTGCCGGTGTAAGGATAGGTGTATGCAGTGTTATATGTTTTTTTATGGTGCAGTGGAGTGGTATGTTAAAGTAACTAGTATAATGTTGGCAGCTTGTTAATACAAATATGTTCATTGTTTCAATAAATTTGCATGGACTTTTGTTTGGTTGTTGATTGAGGTGAAGTAGTGGATGCAAATGCATTAAGCCTTTCAACTAGACTTGACTGCTATGTCAGCTGGGTCGATATATCAGCCAATATCATTTTATTGCAGAATAGAGCTGAAATGATTAGAGGATTAATTGACTAGTCGATCAACAGTAAAGTAATATGCAAATATTTTGATAATTTGCAGTCATTTTTCAAGCAAAAACAGTATAAATACATGCCTCTGGTTTCAGCTTCTCCAGTGAGAATATTTGTTACTTTTCTTTAGTCATGTATCATACTGAATATCTTTAGACTTAAAGTCCCAGTGAAACGGAAGTTAAAGCGTCTTTAACTTCTGTACTGTGGCGTATTTTACAGTGAAATGGAATATTTGAGCAGTGTGGGCAGTTTTAGAGTTTATGTGTGATACAGAGCTACAGAGGACTGTTGGCTTCACACACACACACACACCTCCCTCACCTGTTGTTAGATCAGGAGGAGGACGAGGGAGAGATGAAAGGGAAGCATCGGCGATTTTATTTGCTCTGTGTCACTGTAGTGTGGGCAGTACATACAGATGAATGGCGCCTGTCAGCGCCCGGCAGCGCCCGAAGCACCCGGCTCATTTTTCTTTTGGTATTTCATAGATTAATTGCTTAATTGAAAAAATAATCTGCAAATTAATCGATAATGAAAATAATCGGCAGTTGCAGCCCTATTGCAAATATAATAATGGTGTATAACGTATGCTGTATGTTGCTTATAAGGGTAACTTATATAAATTTTGGGATGATCCATGGTATCCTTACATCCTTACATGAAAACACAAATCAAATATTTGTGCGTGGGAGGAATAAAACCAACGACAACCTCCTCAGTTCTGACGAAGCTAGCTAAAGTATTGACAGATGATTGCAACATCCTCACTAAGATGTGAGCTAAAGCAAACATGGTTCTTACAGTAGTTAGCAGTTTTTCAGTCTACTTTGAAAGTCCCTCCCTCTGGCGCTGCCACAGATAGGTGAATTAATTTTATCCTCTTCAGTTTTTATCTCATATTCATATTAGTGTTGCATGCTTTAGTCCTTTTAATACATTTTATATCTGTAGTGGCTGGTTGATGAATGTGACATACTCTGGCTTTACTCCAGGCCACAGGGCCACTTCTTGTTGGATCCTTGTCCGAGGTAATTTGCCTTGCTTTATATTTTTCACTAAAAAAGCATTAGAGGATGTCCTCGAAAGTGAGATACCAGACATTTTTCTTTCACCTTAACTCAACCAGTGTAAGAGTAGCATTTAACATATAAAGAAAACTTTATAGCTAAAGGCATGTACAGATGTTAGTCATTCATGTTTTATGTGAAAGCTCCATACTACAAAGACCTTACCTCTTATGTCATATTCACACAAAAAGCTCTTAATGAAAAGCCTTGCTCGCTTTGGGCCAGACTTGCATGCTTCATACTGTATGCTAAATGTGCTGCATATCTTCTGTACTGTACTTACTTATACCGCTAAAGATAAATATAGCCATGATGTTAAAGGCTTGCTGGTGTTCATTCTTGGTAAGTATTGGCATTACGAGGGAGCTGCTCATCTGGGTGTGAGATGATGTTCTCGGTTTATGAGGTCATGAAAGATGCGTCACGCAATGGGACACACATGGCATTTCAATAATTTATATTTCTGATAGTGCTGTCTTTATTATGCTGGACTTTAACACTTTGGGCTTTGATACCTTTGAAACCAAGCAATAGAGCCTTTGCACTTAAAAAATGCACCTCAATCTTTACAAGTTTCTCTATAAAGCCATCAAAGCTATCTTGTCCTAATAAAGTAGACAGTTTACCTCTGATTTTTGTGGTGATTTTATTCTAGTTTCAACACTTAGTTTCATAATTCTTTATTTAATACACAGAGTAACACAGTAACATACTGAACAGACAGAGGGCTAGGCTGCATGCTGACGTTTTCATCAAAGAAATGGAAATTTATGACACTGGGTTGCTTTCTTGGGATTGTACAGTTTAGCCGGCACATAGCAGTGTCTGTAGAGGTGTTTTGCCTCATGGCAATGGTTATGTTTTTCATTTTCCCCCTGATCTGCTTTTTTCCTAGTTCCATCGTAGATGAAATTGCTCTGTCATTTTTTTTTTCTTTCTGTTTTTGAAAGTCTTTAGGGAGCAACCACATGTGAGATGATTTGCTGCTCTGCAGGTTCAGCAGTAGTTCAACTGTAACATCAAAGATGCCTTCATGTAGGAAGCTCTGTGTCAAGCTTTTTTGGAAGATTGTTTGAGCTTTTTTCTGTAATTGGACAGCGAGCAGTAGTGATGGGGGAAGGAACGCAGCTGGAGTTGTGCTGACAATATCGCAAGGACATGGCATGTGGCTTGGACGCATGCCATTTAAGTCATATCGTACTTCATACATTCATTATGATCATGAACACAATTCCCAGTGTGTGTGTGTTTGGGGTTCTAATAAATTATAAAAATGATTAAAAGGATAGATTTATGAATGTGACCACATGGGAGCCTTGGTAAACAGTTAAAGTACGGCCAGAAGATGCATGCGATTCATGTAGTTTATTCAAGCATCATCATCCTGCTGCATCATCAGCCTCATCAAAGTTTAGATCTCAGCATCTTCCTCTTTTTCTCTTTCTGTTCCCCTCCTTCTAATGCTTATCTCCTCATCATCTTTCCTTCTTTTTTCCTCCTCCCCCTCTTCTTCCTCTTTCCTTTCTCACGTCCCTCTTCCTCTAATCTGCCCGTCCTCTACCACCTCCTATTCCTTCTTCTTCTCCTTCTTCCCTCAGTTTGCTGCAGTGCATCACTAGCAGGCACATTAACATCTCATCTCCATTACCCAGCGACGTCCTGCCCTCTCTCTCTCTCTCTCTACTTTTTACCACCTTCTGTTATCTCCTCTTCCTCCTTCCTTCCTTCACCTGCACCATTCCACCAGTTTTTCATTTTCATATTTTCCTTGTTTTTGTATTTTCTTGGGGGTAAACAATGATCGTCATATCATCCTTCTGTCTTTTTATAGTACTCATTCTTATCCTTATGCATGTGATCAACATCATTAAAGGGACCACCTCCGCCCCTCTCCTCTCCTCTCCTCTCCTCTCCTCTCCTCTCCTCTCCTCTTCTCTCTTCTCCGCTCCTCTCCTCTCCTCTCCTGTGACGAGCTGTGCAGCACTGTTTCAAGGGAGTGGATGCCCTTGGTGTGACCGTGAGTGAGATGGGCTAAAGCTCTGCAGTGGCAAGCCAGTGAGTGAGCAAGTTGCTCTCACTTTGTATGTATATGTGTGTGTGTGTGTGTATAGTCGGATAATAAGAGATGGAGAGTGAAAGAAGCACAGCCTGTGTGTGTGTGTGTGTGTGTGTGTGCGTGTGTGTCCTTGGCAGCACCAGTCTGTGTTATTTGCGTAATGCATCACAACCAGGCAGGTTCGGTTAACATGCAGCCAAGGCTGTCTGTCCTCTGAAGCTCACCATTCCCAAACCAGCCTCGTCTCTCCTCTTTCCTCCATCACTCTTCATCACACGCTTCCTGGTCACCTAATCTGACTCTCTTCTCCTCCCTTGAAGGGAGTTAGAAGCTAATCTTGCTTTTTTTTTTTTTTACATTTACTGACACTTTATTCTGTTGCTCACCAACACAGCTTCGCCTCATTGAGTCCATTTCCACTGGAAAGGATTTGAGGCAAGTTTTGACTCATAAAGTAATGCAGTATCAAAATGGCAGAATGCAGATAAAAAAGGATATTGCAAGGACTTTTTTTTAAAACTGGCACTGAAAGGGGAACATAGATTGTATCAAGACAAGACGATATATTAGGGGCAGTATTATGAAGCGCGTCAATCTTCAAACAGTTTTGATACACCTACTTCGACCTTTTTTCGATTTTGGGGCGTCAGATGAGGATGAAGCGATCAAAGCTGTTTTTTTCTGCAGCCTGTTTACATATATACAGCATGGGTGGGAAAAAATCTATTCAGCTATGTATTTTTTTATGCTTCTGTAATGTATTTTTGAATGCCTGAATCAATATAATTGCTTCATTTGAGGCTATGTGGAGGTAGAAGGAAGTTGCGGTTTGATTGTTGTAATCTGAGTAATGTGATGTCATATCTGTTTCAATCTAAAACAAAGCCAAAGCAAGAAAGCAGAAACTGCCGGAGGGTTCGCAGGGATACGACCTGCACCTACACATTTTAAATCCAAAGTGGTAAACACTACACATACAGTAAAGTATGGAAACACTTTGGGTTTATTGTCAGAAAAAGCAGATCTAGACATCACGGCTAAAGCTGCATGCTAACTCTGTCATGGTCAAGCCAGCAGTCACTCTCATCTCCGTGGTCAAATCAGCTGAAGCTACAACTGTGGAAGACCCATATACTGACATTTATTTTAAATGCATTCAAACATCCCCGATTTAGCTGACGGGGAGAGCTAGCAACGGATTTGGCAGTTAGCGTAAGTATACATGTGTGACTATGTCTGGTTTTCAATATAAGGTGTTAACAAAGTGAACTGTGCACTGGAAATAACATTAATTGGATTATATTCACCAGAAGTATAAAACATGGTACATGTTATGAATTAAAAAGAAAATAACATTAATTATATAGAAAATGTCTTTATTCTTTCATTTTTGGATTACTGGAAAAAGAAAATCCTGACAATGACTGATCTATTTGACTTCGAGACATCTCTGACGACATGCAGACACAAAATCAAGTATTTTTACTTAATCAATTTAGAGATTTTCCAAATTTCAAGTCTCTAGAAGTCAATGATTCAACTCTTTCCCATGGTGTAGTGTTAAAAAAAGTTGCAATAAATCACTATCAAATTGCAATATGTAAAAATCGCAATACCTATCGAATTGACACCCAAGTGTTGTATACTCTAATTCGTTCTATGGATTATATTAATTTAGTTAGCCTACTGACTGTTTACTGTTACTATGGCTACAGCTGACAACTGACATTAGCTCCATTAGCTTAGCTTAAATCTTTATGAATAATACAATTGTAATTCTGCAATGCTGAATGGAAACAACTACTGCCAACAGCTACTATAGATCTTAACTATTGTATTGTCATATGTCAGATACTAAAAATAAGACAAATAAAAGCTGAGACCCTTAGTAGTTACATTAGCATAACAGACCCGCCCCGTATCATCTATCATGAATGTTTACTGCCATCTACTGGTCATAAAAGTTAACTTGCTACATAAACCTAACATCAGCGATTAATTAACATAGTATAGAGTTATGATTAGCTATGCTTTATGTGACTTTCACCCACCTGGAAGAAAAAAAATGAGCTGAGAAGGCTGGTGCCCAGTGGCTTTACTGGTCTTCAACTGACAAAAGCAGCAGCTCGCACCCAACAACTCCTGCCTTATGTAATGTTACTCAAATAGAAATGTATAGAAAATGATTGGGGCGTATTTGTAAAGCATACAAACTTGTTCCTGCCTACATATAAATAGTGATGCCTGCAGTGCACTACTGGAGCATTAGTTGACATGCATCAAATGAGGCACGCCAATAATCGCTTCCAGTGCATTTGCCCCTCATTCTGAGGACCTCCATGTGAATAGAAATGGCTAATGACAGAGTGATAAATTTTATTACTTAAAAGGATTGGGGCTCTTGTCTGATTACTTCCTTGAAGGTGTCATTCAAGATTAGTCTCTCTCGTTCTCTCTCTCTCTTTGTCCCTGTCTTTCCCTCTGTCTCTTTATCGCTGTATTTTTCACCTTGTCTTTCTCCCTCTTTCCTTTCCACCGTGTGTGTCTCTCTGCTCCGTCCAGGACTGTGTCGGAACCAAGTCACCACGAGGAACAGTGATTTGAGTTTAGTTAGTTGGATTAGCAGAGTCAGACTTGTAAGTGTTTGATTCTCATGTTCGATGATATACCTCTATTATCTATCCAATTATCTATCTAACCAAAAGCAAACATTTCCAACACAATCATTTTTGTAAGCATTTATCTAATTTAATTGTAGTTTGTAATTAAAAATTGTAATTGTAACTTCTAATGTGAGTCTTTATGCCAGCAATCACTTTGTGTTTAACAGTTATGTATTTATTATATGTAGCAACTCGGTTGTTATAGTCCTCCATCAGGGATCAAAGTATAATTACAACAGAGTAGCAGAATTATTTGGAAAGTTAGTCATCCTCATTTCTTTTGGAAATATCATTTTGTAAAATGAAAGCATGCTGATACTCACAGGCATGTTAATATGCTTTGTTTTTATCCGCCATAATAGCACATTTCTCCGTTTCTCATATGCTTAAATGTGTCAGTGTAAAATGTCTTCATCATCTTGTCTTTTAAAACAAAGACAGCAAAGCACATTCAGAGAAATTGTGTAATGTACCATTTTGTTTCTATGTAATAGATTTTGTTCTAGCCTGTTTACATGTTAAAACATTTAGCAGGAGCAGAACGAAAATCTCTGTAATGCAAAAGGCTTATTTAGTCAAAAACAATGCAGATTGAAAATGTTTTGTTCGTACTAGCTTAATAGACCAATCTTTTTTAACAAGCACAGAATGTCTGCGCTAAGAGCTGCTTGGTGTGTGTGTGTGTGTGAGGTTGTACTCTGTGTAGCCTATGTGAGCTAGCATTATTCTCAGTGCCAGGCAGATCAGTTGCATAGCAACAAGAACTTTTTGAGGGCAGGATTTCTTTCACCAGTGGAATGTGTCAGAACAGTAAAAATGGAAAGAGAGAGATACATACTGTACAAACCCCAAAAATCCCATATCCAGGTTTAAAAAATCACACAAAACAGATGGATTGTAATTAAAGAAATCAAAGTCTAAATATTAAGCCCTGGAAATGCAACTGAAGATTTTGTTCAAGTATAACTTTGAAGATCAGAACATCACAGGTAGTAGTACTAGTATCCATTGTCGACTCCATCTGCGTTCTTTTACGGGTTTTTCAAATGGAAACGCCAACTCAGCTGTTAAGGGCAGTGTCCAGCTATAAGCGCTTTTTCCCTGAGGCCAGGGATTTTTTATATTCTTTGCAGTGGGAGCGCAATCAGTAAAGATTTAGTTCAGATTTTTTGTGGTGTTGTATGTACTCCCGTGTTCTGCATGGTGAAATTACTGTTTTTATCAATAGAGGCTGGCGACTTTGAAGAGAGTGATATAATGGCTTTAGAGCCCCGTCAGAAAGGACTGTCTGATGGTGAGGTAAAGCGTTTGGATGGGAGCAGCAGAAAAACACATTTTAGCCACCTAAAAAAAAGCCCACCCCAACAATCAATATCAGTTTAAATATACGCTATATTTAGAATATTTTAACCGCTTTACCTTGCCGTGAGATAGCCCTTTACGATAGGGAACTGAAGCCAGTATATCATTCTCTTCAATGCCACCAGACTCCTGTGAAAAATGCAGTAATTTTACCTCGCAGAAGACGGAAGTTGTTAGTCTACCACTGCATTGTTCGGTTAGTTTGTTTGTGTTATTGTGTGACTTTCGAATCTGAACTTACGTAGCATCCACAGTAGCACATTGCTTAGCTTCCTGTCTGCTTCTCCAGACTGGGAGCATGCCAACTGCCATCTACTGTAGGTAATACACGGACTATAAATAAGGATATATGTATATTATGTAGCGACGTCCGCCGCCCGTCCATGCACATCCAATTTTTCTAACTACATGAACATGGATGGGCGGAAAAAATGGAGAACTTTGACCAGCTTTGAGAATATAGTCCGAGCACCTGCACAGACTATAAAAGATCCAAACGTTTCCTCATCACAATTCCACATCAGCTCATGTCTGTGCGGCTGTCCTTTCAGAAAATAGAACCGAAGCTTTACTCAGAACGCTGCTTTGTCACTTTTTGACCCGCCCGCCCAACTTCATGATATTTTCTAATGAACATTGCTAGCGGTGCTAGCAGTGTAACGTTAGCGAGTGTGTGTTCGAGAGAGAGAGAGAGAGAGAGAGAGAGAGCAAAGAGAAAGAGAAAGAGAGAGAGAGAGAGAGAGCAATGTGTGTACAGTTTATTTATCTGTGAATAAATGCTACGACTCCAGTAACAATAAAATTGTCAAATCATATTTTAGTTGCTTTGTAGGAGTTGTTATAAATGTAACTGATTGTGTTAAATGGACATATGATATCGTCTCATATCGATCGCAGGTCCCTGATTTGAATCAAATCAAAATTGTATCAAGGCAGACTTTGTGATATCAGCAATTTCTTTGTCCAAAGAATCAATACAATATCATATTATGATGAAACTTGTGATTTGTGTGTGATCAAACACTTTCAGGCTGTATTAAAGTGATGGTCTGTACTGTAAAGCTGCAATAAGAAGTGGCATTAATGACTGTAGAGTGCACGTGTGTGCATACAGGTTGTGTGGGTGTGTTTTGAATGGTGCCAGAGGTCAGAGCAGAATCCAGGTAAACAAGCTTGTTTCTTGCTGGAGATGAGCTCCCTCCTTCCTACTGTACATCCTTTATTTCTGTAAGGTGTTGTGAGTTAGTATTTGTGTTTCTTTTTCCTTCTATTTCTTAGTCCATATTATGTATGTCTATTTACTGTGATGTTTAATCTAAATTCAAATGTCCTGAACAATTCAGAGTGCTGGGTGAGGGATGTTGCCACATTGTCAGCAAGTGTCTCTTGTCAGCGGCTGGATGCAGCACAGCACCAAAATGGGGCCATCTCCTCTTTACTCTGCACCAGAGTTTTTGTTTAAAGCTATGAGTCATACAATTTATATTTCAAATAAAAACTGTTTATGGATACATATGATGAGAAATGAGCATATCTTGGGAAAAGGTATGAGGGGGAATATTGGATTTTTCTTGGTTGGAGAAGAAAAAAAAAAGATGCAATACTGGGTTTCAAAAACAAACCCTGCAAAAGCAATTTCCTTATTTCTTATTCCTTCCTCACTTACACAATTTCCTATTGGCTTTAGATTAACAGAAATTAGTTCTAATTAGGAGTAGGTCTGGCCAAATGTAATTCAACTGGAGCGGCTCTGGTCATTCTCACTGTAGCATGCAGATGAAGACACCCAGTGCAATAACTGTGCATTGCTGGCAGTAGAGCTCCATACTGTAGATAATGTAGCATGGCCATAATCTGCACTGGTGTAGTTTCACACATCAATCATTTAAATAATGTGTAAGAGTGACACTATATTGCACTGATGTATTGCACACTGTCTTTTAGCTGTAAAATTTGCGGTTTGTCTTTGGTGTCTGTATATTTTAATGAGAGTCAACGCTTTTTGACATTTGTGTACAGTTTTACTATAGGTTTTCAACCATTTTTTCCACTGTAACATATAAGGCACACCACATTACTGATACAACAGTAGAACCTAGTTGACCCCACATTAAAATTGGGGGAGGGACTATAGATTGGCTTGTCTGCCCATCAATCTGTCACACACAAAGCTGACATGCAAGTAATCAAATTTTAAGACACCTCTAGGGAATAATGCATGTCATTATTCATTTATGGCATTCTCTAAATTACACTGATTGGCCTAAGGGGGGCACTGCAATGTTTGCTTAATTGTCTAAATGTCATGCTAGATATATTGGATTCTGCTGATCAGATCTAAATACAATGTTTGGAAGACTTTCCCATATTATTTGCTTCCCGATATCAATGACATTTTGACAAAATATAGTGAAATCGTTGGTACATTTCAGAATTACACTAAGGTTAAGCACCACAGTTTATGTATTAATGTCAGTACAGTACATCCCATACATGTAGGACACCAGCAAATGGGAGCTAGAGTTGGGCGATTGGACGAATATAACGGCTATCAGCGATTGGCTGAGTACTTTTTTTCGGTGAGCCGCTCAGCTGCTGCTCAGCAGGCAGAGAGGGACACAGTGGGGGAAAACAACATGCCGAACCGGCATATTTTCACATCTAACTCTGTGAAATGAGGGTTTATTTTGACCAAACCAGAGTTGGTGATTGTTGGAAAGATAAATCCAGATGGTTTTTGTGAGTTTTATTTAGTTTCTATCGAGTTTGAATGAGGTGTTTTACGATGCTCTACAGCTATAACAGCTGATCTCCCAGCTGAAACTACGCCAAACCTAATGGGAACTCCCCATCCCCTTTCCGTATTACACTAAAGATGACATATTTTTTATGTTCTATCTCTCTCAACATCTGCATCATTCGTGGGTAAAAATGTTTACATTTGTCATTTGCTTGACATTTGATAGATGGCTGACTGGAAGGTCAGACAGCAAGCAATAGACAATACTGTAGGCACCATAGACAGGCATTGGTGGAGGTGTTGGACTTGTCTTCATCATGCACTCAGATAATCTGTCTCCATCTTTTTTTCCCACTCAAGGTCAGAGACGATCTGTAAAGGAGAGCGTTGCCTCTCTGTCAGCACTCTTCTCTTATTTCCCTCTTCCTCTTCCTCTGTGTCTCTTCTGTCCTGTCCTGCGGAGGAGAGAGCTGGCTATCGTTCAGTGTAACTACTTGGCTCTGATTAATTGGCTGTTTAAAAAAAAAGACAACACGGTCCTTTAAAAGTTCCCCTCACTTTAAAACAAACTAATTTTAGATGGAGTTTGAAGTGTGAAGGTGCATTATTCGTGGGCAGTGAGCACAGTCAGTTCTTCTGTTGATTGTATCGGACAGGTTGTATTGGTGAGGTCGATGCATTTCCAAAGTGTTGTACTCTGTCCATACAGAGCACACTCTTTTAAACCTCCTCGCTGTCAAGTGTGAGTAGCATCAGGACACTCGAGAGATGAATTAGAAAATGTTCTTCCCTATTTAAACAAACCCCAACCACTCTGGTGTCGGTTAAATAAGGGCTTCTGACTGAAAATGCATTCTGGATCATATTCAAGACACATCACCTCATAAATAAAGCATGTGTTTACCCCAAAGTGATTGTCTAACATTGGCCTGGTTCCCAAGACAGCGGAGATAAGGTTGTCCCTTTTTTACAGAGGACAAAGTTAAGCTATAGTGTATCTTAGTAGTTGAAACTATCAAACAAGTGGACTCATCACTGTTTACAATTTTATTCCAATGGCAGTAGTCTTAACTCAAGAAGTTATTGTTAGTTGGTGAAAGCTTATGGTTAACGGTCCAAGTGAAGGCCTATAGACTGGTCACTGTGATTACTCTGAGCAGCATCGTGGGAATGAATTACAATATAATAAGTGTCTGATTAAGTTAGTTGTTCCAAATGTTTTAAGGTTGTTCCTTTACATCTTATTTTGGACTTGCAGTTGTTACAAATTGTGATCTTTATGTCTTTTTCTGTGTGCGTGCATGCACAGATCATGTTTATTTAATTGTGGGAAGTCAATATCGTGATCACGATCAATATTGGATTAATTGTGCAGCTCTAATTGTTGGTAGTTTAAACATTTTCCAAGTAAACATAGTTTTTAGACGTCACTAGTGTTTGCTGTAATTTGAGTGAGTTTCATTGACTTAGCATAGGGTTTATCTTGCGTTTGATGAAGTGACGTCCAGCGACTAGAGAAATTTAGTGTGCCGTTTGTTTTTCCACCAGAAAATCAGCATAAGGGGCCCTTAAGTCATAATCATCCTTAATTAGCAAATACTCTTGTGAGTGTTGAAATCCTTGTCTGACAATGTGTTTCAATATTGATTTAACAAGTAAATGATGTAATTACTCCTTTATATGGAAATAATGTATAAAAGAATTGCAACAAAAGAGTATTTAAAACATAATACAAGTTATCCTGTCTTGCTGGGAAGACTATTGTATTCAACTGAGAATGAACTATATTCAATCACATTGGCTGTATCTATTCATATGCGTGTTCCAGTCTTTTTATAAACTATGTGGAATTGTCCAGCTTACAGACATGCAAGACTGATTAATCCTGTGCCACAGCTTAATCCTCACACCTCACCCCAACCAGGCATTAATTTCCCCTGGAAATGGGGGAATAAGAACTGAATATATGGCTATTTAGGAGGCAGTGTATGTGTCGAGAGGGAGAGAGGGAGAGGAGATAAATGGAAAAGAAAAAAAATCGAGGAAGCTAGGGTAGATTAATGGCTTTGGACACCCAGCTTTTCTCGTCTGTACCTCACTGAATACCCTACCAGCTGAACAGATTGCAGAAGCAGGCAGCTTTGTTAGATTATCAGTACAACAATGTTTTTTTTTTTTTTTTAAAGAATTAGCTCTGCTCCCAGGGGTCAGCCAATCAGGAACAAAGACCCCCATCAGCAAGGTGATGGGTTTCCCCTGCAGGAATTGGAGCGATGAAATTAGACCTTCATCTAAACCCACTGCACATGGAAAAATGAAATGAAAATCTTGTGGACTCTAGAATATTAAAATCAAGAAAATTAATTATATCAGATTTAAATATATTCTTAGATATATAGCCATTTTTTAATTAAATGCAATCAAATTAGTTATTTTAATTTAATTACCTTAGCAATAATGTGACCAATCCAAACACTTTTTTTTAATCTATATTTGTATTAAGGATGCAAAGTAAAAGAGGAAGCAAAGGGATATGAATTTTAATTTTAATGCCAGGCGTAAGTAAAGAGCTAGCTAATTCAATCACACCTTCCATGTGCAACCTTAACTGTCCTCTTTGTAGAAAGTCAATTACCGACATGGGGAGGAAGGAAAGTAAAAGCTCCGTTTGACCTGGATGTCCTAACAGTGAGTCTTAGTCCTCCACCCACACATACAGTTACCTCTCACCAGAGTCTTTACAACCTTCGAAAACCCCTGTGTTTGCACTTGTCAGGTGTTAAGAATGGACCATGTGGTCATTCATTAATATTTCAGCACCAACACAAGTCCTGAGCCACCAGCCTCTCTGCACAGTTTCTGCACTGCCATTCAGCCTGTGAACATTTTGTTCAGATTTGAGAAGGGACATACTGGCAAAATAAAATGAGGTGCCCTCCTTGAGTTCAGTGAAGTACGGATTAGGTCATTATTGTATTTATACAGCTAGTGCTACTGGTGAGGGTTGAGTTCTGGCTGTCAGTAACACTCAGAGATATATCCACACTGCTGTATCCTGTGTGCTAAAACGCTGCATACAACGCACTAATCTTGTCGGTTAACGGTTAATAATCAGTTAACGAGGGTCGGTTATCAATTTGAAAAATTAGCATCTGTAACTAGGGATGCTAATCTTTAATAACCGACCCTCGTTAACCGATTATTAACCGTTAACTGACAAGTTTAGTGCGTCGCATGCAGCGGTGCGCCAGCTGCAGTGTATGAGCACAACAGACAACAGCTCACCCGTCCGGTAGCGTTAGCAGCCACGGTGCTGTGTGTATTGTCGAGGACATGCAGCCACTTTCCCAGTAACTCTCCACCACACCATTTAGTTTAGTTTAGCAGGTTGTCAGCTGTGTGTCTGCTGGGCGTAATGATAGCAAGTGTCCGACAAACCGCGTGTGTGTTTGTGCTACTTTCACAGCTGAAGTGTTGCCGGTGGCTTCGTCAAAGCCATTGTCACACACATACGGTCTGTCAACGCGGCATAACTTTAGTGAGTGTCCGAATTATAGACTCTCTCTCACGCTCTCCCACGAGCAGACTAATTCTAACTTCCTTCTGACAAAACTCTATATTTGACACTGGGGGTAGTATAGACTTAGTAGAAAAAGGTGTCTCTGTCATTGTGTACTGTCCCCTTCTCCTCTGCCTATAACCTTGCTTCTGGGTTTGTTACGCAGGAAGCTTAACTAAAGAGAATTTAAGTTCATCTCAACTGTCGGACGATGTCTCCCTGTCTAGTGGCTCTGTGTCTGTATACGTTGATGTAGGTGTTTGAGTTCTTGTGCGACTATCAGGCGTGTGTGTTTCCATTAGTCTTATGGCTTATAGCTGTCCTTGGGGTGTTAGATGAAGCTCTCCATCACTCTTGGAACAAGGACTGAGAGAAGAGAAAAGGGACATAGCAGTGTAGAGAGAGGTATATGAGAGGAAAATGGGATGGAATGAAGAGGCCCTCATACTAGTGTGTTGCCTTTCATGCTGGTTGTGATTGTATGAGTCACAGTATGATTGCACACATATTAAATACCCTGATTTTTAGTTAGCCCTCTCTTCTCTTGTTTCAAAACAATGGGAAGAGGAGTCTCCAATGGATTTGTGAGTGGCATGGTGCTGTCAATATTTACCAACAAATTTAGTATATTTTAAGAAATTTGAAGACGTCACCACAGACTCCTGGATATTATGATAGACATTTTTTATTATTTTCTAACATTTTAGTGACAATAGATTAAACCAGAAAATAATTGGCAGTTTAATCAATAATGAAAATGATTATTAGTTGCAGCCCTAACCTGGAACTTGATTAGTGGTATTAATGTAGGGTTTGATGGTGTAGCACCATAAGAAAGGCCCATATGTTAGTGTACTGTTTAGCAGTAAAATCAGAAAGTCAGACAGTTTGTGACCCAGCCGCTATGTTGAAAACAGTCAAACCAACCTGCCCATCGGCCGGAGGAAACTTTCTAATTTTACAGCTAAATGGTACGCTAAAAGATGTTTCTGAAAACATTTGAAGTGAGAAATCTTGCTTTGAAGCAAAGTTTCGTTGTAGCCAAATGGTGGAATTATAGCTTCTGTGTCCGTCTCGTGATGCTGTTGCGCCCAAAAATCCTTTTTCCCATAGACTTACATTGGGAAAGAGACGTCTGTAACTCAGCGGATATTTTTTTTTGAGGAAAATCAACTTCCCAGTACAAACAATTGAATAGCTATATTTAAATCATTAGGTTCTAAAAGTTGTAAATGCAATAATAGCCAAATCCGGAGTTATTTCCCTTCCTCCGTTCATGTGAATGAGCCCCAGACCGAAGCTGGAGCGAGGGCTGGGAGGCGGAGTTAAATGAAACGCTACTGCTCCTGCTCTATGGGCCCAATGGATGCGAAAGATCGCCGGAAGATCTGGGTACTTTATCACTCCACACTATTTTGGCTTCATGCGCCACTGATCAACTCTCATAGTTACATGAATGTCCGTATTAATATCCTACATATTCGTGAATTCGGGTACATTGTATTAACATCAAAATAAAAGCTGCTTTTTCCAGACAACAGCGGGGCACATAGCTCCAGAGAGCTGTGGAGGGGAGAGAACAGCCAGGCGGACGGGCGGTCAGGTGTCAGCTCCGCGCAAAGCAGCGGAACAAAAACACCGACACATCTCCGACAATATGATAATAATGCACTGCGTGTGCCTAGTTTGATAGTCTGTAGATATGTAGCCTATAAATAAGATATATTTTAATAAAATACAGTTGTACTGACAGGATACAGTAGAGCACAGAGGCCGTTTCATGCTGACCTGCGACGGTGTCTGCCTGTTTATTCACCTTAGGAGCGCAGAGACCCTGCAGATCCCAGCGGGACATCAGTTGAGTAGGCGGTCCTCAATGTGGCCCAGGACACATTCGTGTACACACTGCTAAAAGAATGTGGCCATTTGTGGCCCAGACTACCTCTGACTGTGGTCTGAAAGATCCGATCTCAATGCGTCCTCATTGCATCTTGAGTGTGTTCACATCTCTACTTAAAGCTGTCCTCTTGTGATCTGATCACTGAGGACGCATGTTAATACCAGGTCTGAACAGGGCCTATGTTCTGTACCAATAAAAAATATTCAGAAACCAGGATAAGATGCATTCCACAGTATCCTGGTTTCTACTTGTTCTACTTGAGTACTCCAGGTAGCATAGCCATATTTTTAGGTTTCTGAAATCAGAATAAGATGTTTACATGTGCAACACATAACTGTGATAATCTAAAATACAGATTATAACCAGGATACTAGTGCGCATGTAAACATACTCTATTCTCTGAAACATTCTAATGTCTTAGTGGCTGGTTTCGCAAATTGCCGATACATTTATTTCTTCTGCAGGACTCTCTCTAATGCTCATGTATGGGTCACGAGTCATTGGTCTTGATTTGGGAAAAAAGTCAAAATTAAGATGAGAGATAATGTATTGATGTTCCAAAGTGCTGCTTGCATCTTAGCACAAACTTGTAGAATTGGCAATGGGCTTTCACTCCTCATAACTGTCAGAGATTATTACTTTAAGGAAGTACAGACATGCAATGTGTGAGTAATATATTAGATAAGAGGGGGTGTGTGTGATGGTGACCTCTCATAGAGAAAGGTTAGAGACCTTTGGGAGTCATTTCATTAACCGCATGCTTGTGTGTGAGCGTGTGCCCGCACACACACACACACACACAGTGCATGGTTTTATTTTACTAGGGCACTCAGGAGATGGTCTAAGGCTTCCGCAATTAATAAGGCTAATGGTTATTGGCTGGTGGCTGGTGACCAGGATATGAGATGTCTGATTGACCCGAGGTAAACATGGCAATTTATGGGTTAACAAATGCCTTCTGGAAGGAAATTAAGCTTTTATGGGAAGGAGGGAAGAAGTCATTTATAGAGAGAAGGACAAAAAGGATGAGGAGCCTTATTCTAATGTGTCTAATAGACTTCTTGAATGACTGTCATTTAATTAAGATGGATGGCATAAATGTCTCTTAAGTTAAATACGTGTGTGTTTGTGTGTGTGTGTGTTTTCTTTAATGCGAAGGCGTGCCTGCAGCATCTATTTAAAATTGGCCTACCTGCAGGATTTTGGGTGGAGAGAAGCTGACTTTCATATTAGTTTATTTCCTCTAGAAATGTGGTGTGACATTGAACTTTTTAGCAGGAAGGCTGTACATCCGTATCTTTCTGAACATCTGAGTTCATAAACTATCTCTTTTGCTATTCAAACATAAAATGACAATGACAAGGACATTGTACATGTGACATCAAATAGGAAATCCGAACGAGGGCAATGTCATGATGCGTTGTGATTCATGGCACGTGGGTGGAGCAAGATGGTGATTTTGTATGGGTGGTCTCGGCTGTGCAGGACAGGTACCCCCAGCTCTGGCTGCCTGTGATGTTATTGTCCTCTCTTGCTCTTTCTCACAGGTTTTGGTGCACTGCAGCCCTGAATTCTCTCAGACGTGCTGCATTGATATTCAGGGCCTGTTTCTGATCCCCATCACTGCTCTTTCTCGCTCTCTCTCTCTCTCCCCCCTTTATAAACTCTCTCTCTCCACCTGCCCCGTCAATGATAAATGGTCCTAACAGTTGTTCTTTAAAACTTATATTGTCCACACCCGACTGTATGCTTCCTCACTAAACAACATCATTGTATATGAACTAATGTACTCAAAGTTAATTCAAAGTTATCCAGTCACCTCAATAACACAAAAGGCTAGTCAAACACCTGTACTTCTATTCTATACTATTATATTTTATTCCACATATTCTTCTTCTGCATTGCTGCAGCTACTGTGGCAACTCTCTCCCGGTGATGCTGGAGTCAAGGTGTTGCTTTGATGAGTAATCTCCTTTTTGTCCATCTTCCCTTAATTGATCGTAATTTGA
This sequence comes from Sebastiscus albofasciatus, assembly GCA_916701655.1. NCBI lineage: Eukaryota > Metazoa > Chordata > Actinopteri > Perciformes > Sebastidae > Sebastiscus > Sebastiscus albofasciatus. The sequence goes on along the minus strand of CAKAOI010004118.1, from coordinate 47,093 downwards.
ATTTTTATGCCATCAGATTGCATAAAGAATGTGCACAGTGTCCTTAATTAGACCAATTCACCTACACGTTATATAATTCTAGGGCTGTCAGTCGATTAAAATATTTAATCCTGATTAATCACATAAATGTCCATGATTAATTGCAATTTTTTATCTGTTCAAAATGTACCTTAAAGGGAGATTTGTCAAGTATTTAATACTCTAACTAACATGGGAGTGGGCAAATATGCTGCTTTATGCAAATGTATGTATATATTTATTATTAGAAATCAATTAACAACACAAAACAATGACAGATATTGTCCAGAAACCGTCACAGGTACTGCATTTAGCATAAAAAATATGCTCAAATCATAACATGGCAAACTGCAGCCCAACAGGCAACAACAGCTGTCAGTGTGTCAGTGTGCTGACTTGACTATGACTTGCCCCAAACTGCATGTGATTATCATAAAGTGGGCATGTCTGTAAAGGGGAGACTCGTGGGTACCCATAGAACCCATTTTCATTCACATATCTTGAGGTCAGAGGTCAAGGGACCCCTTTGGAAGTGGCCATGCCAGTTTTTCCTCACCAAAATTTAGCGTACGTTTGGAGTGTTATTTAACCTCTTTCGCGACCAGCTAGTATGACATGATTGGTACCAATGAATTCCTTGCGGTAATGCGTTAATGAAATTAGTGGCGTTAAAACTAATTTAAATTAATGCATTATTTTCACATTAACTTTTAACAGCCCTTAATAATACATATACAGTATTTTACTGCAAATATCCAAAAAAGCAACATTAACAACTCCAATAAGCTGGTTGAAGTTTGAGTTTCTTTAAAGTGATCCTCTGCAGTAAAAGTCCAGTGCAAGACATGGTGTCTCAGATTAATCCTAGCCACAATGGGATGTCTGCAGTAGTTGAGGCTTGTTAAGCAAGCAAGCCTGATAGCTTGACATTAACCGTGACAGTATCCGGCCTTTCTTCCAACAGCCACACAGTAGCCTCTCTTTGTTGCAAACTTTCTGCTGAACGTTTGTGCTTTTGTGACTCAGCTTGTCAGATAACCGAGGATGTACTCCAGCGGAACAATTGTGCAGCAGTAGTTCTACTGTACAGCATGCAAAAAACTGAGACCTCTACAATACTGTACGTATGTCAGCACATGCTGGATGTGCTGGATGCAGCCCAGCCTGGATGTGCACAGCTCAGCTCTCTTTAACCTGTATTCATCCTAGTGGGAATAACCCGAAGTGGGGGGGAATGCTGCTAGTGATGCTGTCCAACATCTGATATTTACATAATACACCTGTGAAACAACAGGGGGGAGAGAGAGTGTTACACAGTGAGGAAAAGAAATAGACACTGACAAAACAGAGAGGAAAAAAAAACAGAAGACAAATAAGAGAGAGAGAGGGGGGTAAGGGGGGGATAGCAGTTTGACACAGTAAGGCTCCCCTCCTCCTCCTCCTCCTCCCCTTCTCTCCCTGCAAGCTGTGACAGGATGAGATGTGGGATAGTGACGTGACGGCAACATGACACAAAGCTGTTATCCTCTCCTGTCGAGGCTGCTGGCTTGCTGGATAGCCAGATGACTGGTTGGGGCAGAACAGGTGTGTTTATTCGTGTGTGTGTGGATGAGCCAGTCACACAGGCACACAAAAGCATTAAGTCCTGCAGCCATCATGTCCACTGGGGTGAGCTGTATGCACGTTTGCATGTGTTGTATGGGTATCCCGATCTGCAGAAGACAAGAATGAGCCTGACAACGATCCGTGTCCTTGAAAGTTACCCTGCCACTCCTGCTATTCCCTCTTCTCTATTTCTGCTTTTCACACAATCCCTCGCTCCTTCTTTACCTCGACATCTTTCACTCTTGTTTCTGCCTTTACTGCCTCCCCTTGACCTCTCTTTTATAGTCCTCCTCCTCTTGCTCCTTTCACCTTTCTTGCTCCAGTGCATCCTCTTCTACATCATCTATCTATCTATTCTATTTCCCTCCTCCGTCCCTCGCCCCCTTTTTTCTCCATCTCTCTACCCTCTTCTGTCATTTCTGAGACGAGGTTGTGTGCATGTCTACAGAGGACCTCCTGCTCTGCTCTGAGGGCAAAATGTCACAGAGAGGGAGTAAGAGAGAGAGCCACGGAGAAAGAGAAATGTCGAGAATATCTGTTGTATCTGTCCCCTTTTCTTTTCTTTTTTTTCTCCATGCTTCCATCCTTTCATCTCTCTCTATATCCTCATCAACCCATCCATCAATTTATCTTTCCATCTATCCATCCCTCTATCCAGTCAGGGAAAAGCTTCGTCAAGTGAAGAGCAGCCTCTCTGCTATGCAGCACTGTTCACACACGCACACACACAGACACACACAGACACACGCACACACACACGCCCACCCCTGCCGCCTCCCGACATGGTACAGGCTGTGCATTGAGACAGCCCCAGCTGAGGCAGTAGCAGTGAGTGTGCAGCTTAGCGAGTCTCCACACACACACGCACACCTACACTCACTCACTCACACACACATACACACACACACATACTGCACACCACCGCTGTGGTTTTAGTCCGCTGCTGCATGTGCCGTTGCAATATCATTTTGAGTTGGGAGGATTTTCACGTCACGGTGATGGTGCCGGTGATAACCTTGCTGCCATGTAAGTATACATTGTCCTCGTGTTAAAAACGTGAGTAAATGAAACAGCTTATCTGTTTGCTGGTTTCGTTAGTCGCTTTTTGATTCTGTCGGCGTTAATCATCTGCATGCCGGGAGGCTGTGATGTGTGAATATTCATCTGTACACGTTGTTCCGTGAGTGTCTGTGGTTTGTGGGTGTGCAGAACATGGATTGTAGCCCTGTAGCAGTAGGCAAGGTAGTTGAGAAGCAGGTGATCTGTTAGAGAGGGAGAGGAGAGATGAGCATGATCTGAGATAGAAATATTTCTCCTGCAGCGTGGATCTGTTTGATCGGTGTGCATGTACTGTATCTATATTTTCATCATGCAGATATATATATACACACAATCTGTATATGTACATCTACATGCACATATATATCATGCATGTTGTGTAAGTCCATTTTCTATGTCAAACTCAGATTTTTTTGAGAAATCAAATCATCTTGTCTTGTGATTTCTCAAGATGAAGATGTTTTATCACACACCTCCTCTCTCAGTCAGGCCATCTGTTGGCTGCATGCAGTCTCTCTTCTCTGTCACACTTACTGACTGGTTCTGTCACAGCAGCAGGCTTCGCTGCCGTAACTGATCATGTGTATTTGCCGGCTAGCTGTCTTCACCGCATTAGCTAACTGACTATTTGGCATGGTGACTGAATTAATAGGGAACATTATCACCTCTCCTCCTTGATCTGTTGGCTGTCTGTTTTTCTGGATGGCTGGCTCCGTGGCTGATTACAGTCAGCGGCCAATGAATTGGTAATTTTTCAGTGGCTTGTTAGTTGAATGTTTTCTTGCTCGTCTGATCAACTGACTGATCATCACACCGACTGACAGACAGGGTCACTGGCTTGTTGTCTGGTTGGCTGACTTGTCAGTCACTTCAGTAGACAGTCAGTTAATCAGTGTGTGCACCCAAAAAAAAAAAAAAAGAAAACCATTCAGAGAAGCGTCAGTACAGCTAGGCAGTCAGTCACACAACCAGTCAGCCTTTTGCTTAGCCACCACGTCGTTCAGCCATTCATGCATTTATTCAGTCATTTAGTCAGTCGGCCACACCGTTAGACAGGCTGTCATAGGAAATTGATTGTGCCTGTGTTGGGGCTGGGATGACTGTGTGACCTCAACCACCAGCTCCACTGCACCAAGGCAGCCAGACAGCTCACAAGCAGAGTGTCAGTCCTCTTTCTGTACCTTTCTCCCTCACTCTTTCTCTCACTCTGTCTCTTTATGACCCGTTGGACTCACAAAAACATGCAGGTGAAAAGACATTAATGAAATAAAGCACAGGCAAATGTGAGAAGGGAAGGGAAATTTTGAAAAAAGTATGCACCTGCTGTTTCATTGTCCTCTGAAACTTCATGCCCTTTAACAATTTTACACATATGATGACTTTATATAGGATAACAGTAGCACGGCAAGCACGCAGTGACATATTATTCTTTTGTGATGTAAAGTCACCATGTGAACTTTAACCAGTCCTTCACTTGCAGTTTGGAAATAACAAGATTCCCTTTTCCATGTGAATGCATACTGTACACACAAAAATGTACGTGTGAAATTTGTTATGATACTTTAAATGTGATTTAACATTCATTAAACGGATCAGCAGATGTGTACAAGAAAAAAACAAACAGCCTACAGAGAAAGTCCATACCTTGCTCTGCTCTGTCATATCTCATGTAGTCTGGAGAGAATCTGTTAGCGTCGCAGTGCATTACATTTTTGCTGTGTCATCATCACCTTGTGTGGCATAGCGACAAACACTAGCAGACTTGACAGTCATTTTTCCACAAAAAAAAAAGAGACTTGAGCCAAGGACAGGTACAGTAAGTATTTATTAAGTTCTTCTGGTCTTGTTGGTGATAACAAATAACAGGTGACATTATAAATAGCTCATTTGGTAAGCTTGTCTACCAGTGGAATAATTATTAGAAAACAGAGGAGAGGAAAGAAAAGGAGAGGTGAGAGGGGGAGTGTAGGTAGCAACTGACAACGAGAAGGCTGTCATGCTGTTTGAGAATTTAAATTCAATTCTTATTCCTCATCAAAATGCAATGCACCTCAATTCTCTATTAAAGTACCGATGGTCTAAGGATAGAGCGTGGTCTTACGCTGTACCGATTATAAAGCTCTTTGAGGAAAATTTGGGATCTGGGGCAACTTGACTACACTACTAATATAGTCCTTTAGATGTTTTATTTCTGCTTTTGTAGATTTTATTTATTTATTTTCTTGCTTGCTTTCTAAAGTTTTGTCTAAAATGAAAAAAACTATTTTGGATTTGGGACTACCTCATGAACCTTGAATAAACACAAGATGGGTTGAAAGGCAGAGTTTAAGCTACTGCAGGCAGTCACTTGACACTGACACCCACTTCCTTTGAGTGTAATGTCACATTGCTGGATCTAGCAACAAGCATCTGTGTTTTTCTAATTAATCTTATCCAGATAAAAAGACTTCGAGTTCCACTCACCCATTATGTGCGAATCTGACAGCATTGATTGTGTTTGTGCACATACACGTGTGTGTGCGTGTATGACTCAGTAAGAGACAGTGATTAATAGCTTTTTATCTATCTCTTTTCCTGACCCGTCAGTCATTATATTCTTGGTTATGCTGCCTGGCGATTGGTTCAGGAGGTTTTTTAGAAACCTTGTTTCACACACTGTTAGGTTCCATATGTTTGAGTTGCTTCTATACAGTGTGTGAGCACAAAGAGTATAGAAGCAAAGAGACAAAACTGGTGCTTTTTTTGACAATGGCCGCTAGATGGCACTGCGGTATCGCTGCCGCCATTTTGGACTTAAAACACCCAGTACAAACACTCAAATAGTCCTCATTTAAATCATCATGTCTTAAAAGTTATAAAATGAACTAATAGCTGATCCAGAGTTATTCTCCTCGGTATAATGAATGTGCCTCAGACCCACGGGACTGCACCGCCCTGCACGCTTATATGACATATCCGCTTCTGCTGGCTTCCTGCTAGCTGTATGCGACTGTAATAATGGATATATTGGCTGTAACTCATCACTTTTATTATCTTATAATACACCCGTGTGCTGTTTGCTGTAAGCCTGTACCATGGTGGATATATTAACGTCTCTGTTCCCAAACAACCGGCTATCGGCCAGTAGCTAGTAGTGCTAGTAGTATGACATCAACAGAATTTAATATAGTAGTAGGCTATTTACTAACACACAGGGCAAAAGCACAGGACACAACCTCTTATACATCCACCGTCTGTGGTCTATTGGACATCTATTTTGGAAGTCCTTGACATGAAAAAGTTTGAGATGGCTCTCAAAATCTGTGTGCTGGATTTTTCTAACTTCCATTTGCAGTATGTCCATGGCTCACTTTATGTTCCTCTGGGAAGCGACCGGGCAAAGAAGCTTAATGAATTAATAAGTAAGTAAATAGTTATTATAGTATGCATATTTATATATTTAGAGACATATAGAGACATCAAAAATATGGCAATAGAATAGAAATAATTTTGTTTCACTGTTGTACGGCACTTTGTAGGCGGATGTTTAGCTGGCGCCATTATGGTAGGCGACTTGATTACATTTCAAAATGGCGGACACGTAGGTCTGTTGCTGGGTGATGGCGTTGCAATGGAACGTATAAATGACCTTCACTTCTTAGCCATACACATTCTTTAGTGAGTATAAATGCATTCACTTTTGTACAAGCTGATTCAAGACTTCTGCTTCTGTCTTGTTCACGTCAGTAAGACAGGAATTCAAGCCATGGGTGATTAACCTTTCTGGGCACTTTTGTTGAGCAGGTGCAAAGCTATTAGAGACAAAGTTGGAGGGTTATGATTTGTGGGCATGTAGGCATGTTTAATCATTTTGTAGCTTCAAATGAACTCACTTACTCAGACTTCTTCAGAGCATCACAGCTAATGTTGTGTTTATGCAGGTCAAATGGTAGAGTGCAATTTTGATATTCGTTTTCTCATTTCAAATTCATCTTCAAAGAGCAGTTTTCCTGGCTTTACTTGGTGGAGGTGCACACTCTATCACTTTGATATACATTTGTCATCTGTCAACATTTAAATATACGTGAAATACAATCATTTTAAGTGGGTGTTGGAGTTGAGGATTTAGCATGAATTGCTGTCTGTCACAGTGTCTTTTTTATACTACCACTGGGGGCACCAAAGGAATTTTTAAAGTCCTACAATCAGTTTTTATTTGGCAATGCTGCACTTGTACATCTAAAGTATTTGTGTTTTTTTGCATGTAACATGTTGCAGTGTGATTGTTTGCATTTGCCCTGCTATTATTAGCTGTTGTTTCTCTCCACTTTCTCCTCTTTTCAAATGATCAAGTAAAGGAGCTGGGAGCAATAGTAAAGTAGCGATATCGGCTTGTATCATGTCATCACCAGCTCACACTCTGATGATGTATGACTTGTTACATTTTATAGCCACACTTGTACTGCCATAATAACACAGATGTGGTATACTCTGCCCATCTCAGGACGTACAATAAAATGTCACGCTGTAAAATGGCAGTTCAGAAACACACATTTCCGGGGTTTGTACTTGTTAGGGATTTGTTAGAATGCAGTATATCCAGATAAGTAGTAGAGGTTTTTGCACTTGGGATGTAATTGGCAAACAAAATTGTCTTAAATGTCCCCCAATGTTTTAAACATTTCAGATAAAAAGGTACATTCTCAGTTCAACTATCTGTGCTACAACATGGGCTGATAATGACAATGGGACGATGTGTGGAATGAAAAACACTATTGAAACAAAATTATACCATTAAAGGGATAGTTTGGGTGTTTTGAAGTGGGGTTGTATGAGGTATTTATCCATAGTCAGTGTATTACCTACAGTAGATGAGGGTTGGCACGCCCCTAGTTTGGAGAAACAGACAGGAGTACCGACACTGGAGCAAAGCAATGTACTGCTGTGGACAGAGCCAGCAGCAAAATATAATTTAGCCACCTAAAAGAAAGGCTCACCTAAAAAAAAAATTCAATATTTTTTTAAATGTACGCTATATTTAGAATATTTTCCGCGGGGAACTGAACTGAAAGTGAAAAGTATCTTTACTGTTTTTGTCAACGGAGTCTGCTGGCTTTGAAGAGACAGCATAAGTTTCACTTTCAGTTCAGTTCTCTGTTAGAAAGGGCCGTCTGGCAGCAAGATAAAGCAGTGAAAATATTCTAAATATAGCGTTCAACTAAACTGATATTGATTTTTTTAGGTGGGCCTTTCTTTTAGGTGGCTAAAATAGTTTTTCTGCCATTTTTCGGCCTTTACACATGGGGTGTGGCAAATAAACAACACGGAAATTTGAAATACTCTCCTGCGAATATTATATGTCCTGGGCTTTTATTGTGGAAAGTATGAACGGAAGGAGTGGAGTGGATACGCTGCCTTTGTTAGGTTGAAAGGAGTAATACAATATGCCATCTTGATTGTGCCTCTGTGTTGTTGTTATATAAAAACAGGCGCCACTCAACCCGTTCTGCACAACTTGATTGATTGATACCTTTATTTGCTTTATTCGTGTGAAAGCCAACCCTAGATTTATTCTCGTTTTGGAACACCTTTGTTCGCTTGCTGTTTTGCCTCGCTATATTTGCGTTCTTTCAGAGTTGTGTCCGCCATTTTTGTAACTTCCTCTTGGATTGCGTGCTTACGATCTGGCACTTGGTGGCCACGTTTTCATAAAGATTGACTCCCAGAAACATCCCGAACACAGCATTATGAAAAAAATAATTGAAAATTTAGTTAGAGGGCAGGGTCTCTGCAGATACAGACAGCACCACACACACCTGGTGGGTCATAAGTGATGATTGAGAGGGATTATGTTTGTATCAGTCTACACCTTAATTTTTAGGCTCTGGGCTTCCTTAAGGCTATTTTGCAGTTTCCTATCTTCATGTTATGCGCACCAAGGCCAGAGTCAAAGGACTATTGTTACTCATTCACTCTTGTTATTTTTTTTCTCTCCCCTCCTCCTCCTTCTCTCTTTACTCCTCTTCTAGCACACTTAGCCTGCATGTGTTGAATTTAATTAGACCAATAACTCCCTCATGATTTCTACAGGCTCATCTGGAGCAAGGAGAGGGCCACAGCAGTCTTTTTTTCTTTCTGTCTTCCAGTGACCTTGCAGCAGGAAGTTAATGTGTGTGCATTTGTATGTGTGTGTGTGTGTGTGTGTGTGTGTGGGCATGCATAGGAATGTGCACACGGCATGCACATGTGGATTGGAGAGCATGAGGTGTGTGATCTCGCTTAGTGAATACATGAATATAAATGTAAGAATGGCTAAAATGCTTGATATAATTTATAGCCTTTATCTGTATACACCCCCCCCCCCAAAAAATACACATTTTGCTGTCTTTCAGTCTTCAGAATGCCTAACTTGTGATGTTGATGATACTTAATTAACACATACAAACCGAGTGTCACGTTGTAATATGCTTATTCAGTTCTGTGGTGAAACATCTGAAAAAATAACACAATGCAGCTGGTGCTAATTCAGGATAGAAATGGGATAAATGTGTTCTGGTAGACTAAAGCGACTACCGGTGAATCTTTTGTAAGTCCTGTCTTTTGTTCTATTAACAGTTAGATAGACGTGCTCTACTGCGCGCACACTGCAGCCAATATTACACCATTTCAGTTCCCTCTTATCTCTCTGTAGACAGCTGGATTCAAAGCTAGAATAACATTCTTAACATTATTAACAAAACTCTTTCTATTTCTAGTCTATCTTTCTGGGCCTTGTGCCTGTTGGCCTATTTTTCAGTGAAACCTGGAACACCAGTATCAGTCCTTTTTTTTCCTGTGCCTGAACCAATGATTGTTCTACCAAAACAGTGACACCGGTGCATCATCAGTGCCAGATGTTTTCCTGGCTATTGTTGTAGAGGTTAGTCCGGCGTGCTCGTTGGCACCATCAGACTGATTGTTTACAGATACCAATTCCTGACATGCACATGTAAACCCCCACCCAGTATAGGATCCTAACGTACTCCAAATGTCCCCCTGTAAGAAGCATTGTATAATGAACCACTGGCAGGAAAAAAGACAGACTGGCGTACAGGAGGCAAGTATGCAAAGTACAAGTTCAAATTGAGAACAGGCAGACAGGCGGGGTGGATCATTTAAATGCAAGTTTGGAAAGTAGAAGAAATAAAAACATATGTAGATTAGTTGTAGACATACATTAGTTGCAGACATTCAAATGCTATAAAAGCATCAAGCAAGAATTATGAAAAATGTTTTGCTGATTTAGTGGCAGTCTCTCTGGAAAGACTGATGTTACAACCCAAAGCAGATGATGCAAGTGTTATCTGATTTGTTAGGTCAATTCTAGCCATATTTTAGTTATTATTAGGGCTGTCATTTGATTAAAATATTCAATCGTGATTAACCTTGATTGTCCATAGTTAATCATGATTAATTGCACATTTTTTTCATCTGTTCAAAATGTACTCTAAAGGGAGATTTGTCAATTATTTAGTACTCTTATCAACATGGAAGTGGACAAATATGCTGCTTTATGCAAATGTATGTACATATTTATTACTGAAAATCAATTAACAACACAAAACAATGACACATATTGTCCAGAAACCCTCACAGGTACTGCATTTAGCATAAAAAATATGCTCAGATCATAACATGGCAAATTCAAGCCCAACAGGCAACAACAGCTGTCAGTGTGTCAGTGTGCTGACTTGGCTAAAACGGCATGAGGTTATCATAGAGTGGGCATGTCTGTAAAGGGGAGACTTGTGGGTACCCGTAGAACCCATTTTCATTCACATACTGTATCTGGAGATGAGAAGTCAAGTCTTTGAAAATGGCCATGCCAGTTTTTCCTCGGCAAAATTGATCGTAAATTCGGAGCGTTATTTAACCTCCTTCGCGACAAGCTAGTAAGAAATGGTCTGAAAAAACTGAGCCCTCTACAACCTCTGAAAGATTGATCGCGTTAATGCATTAAAGAAATTAGTGGTGTTAAATCGAATTTGCGTTAGCACGTTATTATCGCGTTAACTTTGACAGCCCTAATTATTATGACTGTTAAGACCTTTGATCAGTTGCTCCATCTGAGTCCATCTGAGGCCATAAAACATTTAGGGCCCGAACACGCAGCCCAAAGATGAACCAAACCAGTGACATCTGAAATCAGTGAACCTGTTGTGGCTGTCAGCCAGTTACAATGGTGTTCCGAAGTGGTTGTGGGATTTTATGCTTTTACCAGCGGCCTAGCTGGCAAAACGTACAGTGAACGTTTTATTTAATGTGAGCTAATTTATAATTTGATAATTTCCATGGTGTTTTATTTATGCTAGCATCACTTGTAATTCTGGAAATTATTTTATTGTAGTAAAACAGTCATTATATAATTGGGACAGCCAGCATTTACTTCCAAATGGAGACCGTCTGACAGTGAAGGAGTGCTGAGTGTGAGAAAGGGGAAGAAAAAGGAAGCTGCACCACAAGAATTTACTTTTGTGAGATTTAGGAGATGATGAAGGGGTAAGAACTGAAGTAGTGTGTAATCCCCATCTTCACCTTGTTATCACATGTATGCTCTCTACGTCAAATTTATCCTCAAGTGTGTGTGTGTGCTGTGTCTGTTCATATTTGACATCCGAAACAATTTGTCAGTGCCAGTCAAAAGGGGAAATTTTAAGTGTCATCCAGTCTTTTCAGTCACTTATATTTACCTTAGAGCCTCTAATTTTTTTCATGTTAAAAATAGATATGCTGCTCTATTCTATTATTCTATTCCTTGAAATGACAAAGCAATTGAGTGCCTTTTTGTTTACCTGAGACATTGTTTGACCATGCGTGCCCATTTAGTTGCATAGGAAGGACTGCCTATAAGAAGATGTATCATGCTTTTTGATCTCCCGGTGTTTTCTGGACACAGATTAAGCAGCTTGTCATCCTGAAAAGCAAAAGAGTGCTTCCATGAAAAAAAGCTTACAAATCTAGGAACAGATGAGTAATCTCAGGTCAGGGTCCGGGCCCACAGGGGAAAAATATGGAAGAAGACGGGGGGGGGGCAACTCATTTATTTTTTAACAACTGGGTTGTTTTTTTTTGTTGACACGGATAACTGCACTTACTATCATGAGCTTCTTATACCTATTTGTCTAACATCATTTTTACAATAAATAATCCCCAGCCTCTTGACATCAGATTTATTTCTGAATGTGGCCTGAAAACAAGGGTTTTGCTTTGTATGCAAAATGTATGTGCTCTCATGTAAGATTTCTTTTTCTGTGACATTTACAGAGGTGAGAGCATTGCTGAAGTTCTCCCGTCTTCTTCCATTGAAACATACTGTAGATAACCCATTTACCAGCTGCACAACACACCATATGTGGCATGGACTTTGCTTGACATAAACCACTTTTCATGTAGACTCCTGTATGTACATGCTAATAGGCCAAGCTTTGGCATTACTGATAAAGAAATGCAACATTTCAGAGCCTTGGATATACCATTATTGAACCGCAAACCAGAATTTACAAGGTTAAAGTCACAGTCTCTGCCTCATTACACACAAGCATTAAGCGTTCAACCTCCAAAGTGCTGATGACTCAGTATGTTTTGCAGGACCTTTTGTGGTTAGAAACCCTCTTAAGCAAGTGTCACTCTGAGTGCCATTACTGTTCTTTGAGCCACATTACATGTGGACTGCACCATGTGTCATAGGACAGGGTGTGTGGATTAGTAAAATCCCCACAAGCACATTGTGTCATCCACTTGTTTGATGCATTATTCTGTGAAGGTAGTGAGTCTGGTGGTGATACAGATTAAAACAGGCTCATTCTAGGTTCAACCATTCAAGTGGGTAAGATTATGATGAAGCTGGGTGGGAGCATGGAGCACGGAAGGCGTGAAAGTTGTAATCATTATAAGGTCACAAGTAAAAAGGTTGACACGACTACATTTTTCCTATGTTCTTTGTACACAGTGTTTTAACTGAGTCTACCCGGCATTGTGTTGACATTTTTCTGGGAATATTCACAAATAATTCACTCTAGGCATGTGTGAGGCAGTTACATTTAACCTGTAACTAAGAAACAAGATTGATGTTAACATGCTAAACTAAATATTTGACATGCATTTAATATCTGAACCAAATTTGAATGGCAATCCATTTGATACTTGTTGAGATATTTCAGTCTGGACTTAAGTAGTAGACCTAAAAAAAGCCATTGCCGTCCCTAAAGCCATGCCCTAGTGTGGCTAAAAAAAACATACAGTAGCTGCAGCTTCTCCACATTCATATTTTCACGGAGTACAATTCTACAATTTCATTTAGCAGACGCTTTTGTCCAAAGTGACGTACATGTGAGAATTCGTACAACACAAGCAAGGATCTAGATAGCAGGGAACAACGTGAGTAAGTGCCAACAGCAGCTTCAAGTCCGATCGGACACAGGTGCCGACACTGAGAGTTTTATCGTATTTTCTGTTAGAGGAGACAGCATCGAGTCTTGCTTATTTACCTGCACCTGTCATGTGCTTGGCTCTGATTCATGAATGCTTAAAGGGATAGTTTGTTTTTTTTTCAAGTGGGGTTATAAGTGGTACTTATCTATAGTCATGTATTACCTACAATAAATGACGGTTGGCACGCTCCCAGCTTGGAGTTAACAGGAGTTATCGCACGGGAGCAAAGCAATGTGCTGCTGTGGATGGTAGCAAAACATATTTTAACCACCTAAAAGAAAGGCCCACCTAAAAAACTCAATATCATTTTAAGTGTATTCTATATATAGAATAATTTTGCCGGTTTATAATGCCGTGAGACAGCTATACAGTCTATGTTTCCGACGGGGAACTGAAGCTGTTATCTATACTCTTGCCAAAGCAGCCAGACCCATCAATAGCGCAAACCGAGGCAGCAGTAGACCAGCAACCCCTATGTTCTACTAGGTAAAATTATAGTTTTTTTCAACAGAGTCTGGTGGCTTTTGCGAGAGCATTAATGGATGCAACGGCCTCAGTTTCCTGTTGGAAAAGGCTCTCTGACAGCAAGTTAAAGCGGTGACAATATTCTAAATATAGCCTGTACCTAAACTGATATTCATTTTTTTAGTTGGGGCTTTCTTTTAGGCGGCTAAAATATGTTTTGCTGCCAGCGCCGTCTACAGCAGTACATTGCTTTGCTACATTTGCTAATACACTGACTATGGATAAGTACCTCATCCAACCCCACTTCAAAACACGCAAACTATCCCTTTAAACTGGGCTGTTTGGCGTGTGATCGTTTCACTTTGTTGAAAATAGACTTCACTTAGCAGGCTGATACCCTACTGACTACCCAGAATTTAACTCAGCTTGTACCTTACTGTAGATGTTTCACTTCATTCCACTCCCCCATATGTTATAATTATAATACCAGGGTTCACCTCCCCTGTGTTCCTGTATAAGGTGATTGATAACCAGAGACTATGCTCCAGGGGAATTGGCCAGGGAGTCGTTTGATTGGAGAATTCATCAGCAAATAGCACAACTCCTCGTTTATAGGATGATCTCCTACAGAGGCAAAACCACAGCTTGTAAAAGCACCAGAGCATCCGCTATTAAGCAAACACTAAACCACTATTGTTTATTATTAGATCATTACGTTCAAACAACATTTGGGTTAGCTACTTATTCAATAATAATGACTTTCATGCTACATTTGTTTGTTACATTTCAATATCCTTGGCAATTAAATGCCGGTATTTATTTGGTTACAGTCGTTAATGTGCATCCACACAGCTGCTCCAGGCAGGATCTCACTCCTACATCTCCACATCTCCCTCCACAGCCTGACAGTGTTGCTTGTGTTGTATAATGTCATTTGCTCACCAGGAACACCCAGGGAAAGGTATTCAGGTGGCCGTGAATGCAGCAGAACAAAAAAAGGCAGTTGTTGAAAGAATGAAGCAATGTTAATGAAAAATTGGAGAGGAAAGGTGACGTCTGTACACCGCAAGAAGCAGAACAGCAAAACAGGCAGGTGGAACTGAAGAGGAGAGTGAGGGAGAGATGGAGCCGCCCACAGTTGAACACCTTGACATATTTTTGAGGCACTGTTTGTCCTCTTTAGGAGAAGGATTTTTCATACATGTGAATAGAAGGGGTCCATTAGGGCTTCTCTATTTGGACAAAAGGCTTATATCGCTCAGTGCCTCGTCCTCTAACCCAGCCGTCTCACAGCTATAGCATATAATCACCTGTTCTCACTTTCCTGCTTCTCAATCTCATTCTGCAGTGACACGCAGCAACCCCTGCAGCTGCCTGGGTTGCCTGGCCAACTGCTTTTCTTCAAAACCCCCTCACCATCTATAAGCCCACATAGGCTAAGCACACACACACGTACATACAGTATGTGTTCATATGTGTCTCGTTCTCCTTCCCCTTCTCTCTGACTCATCCCATCGCTCTTTGCTTTATCTTCTCCGCCTGATGTGTGTTGGAGCTGCAGTCCTTTCGGAGCTCCTGCATTGGTTTCCAAAATAACCTTTTTTTTTTAATTCATCATCAGACTTTGTCTGCTGCGCTTAGTAGTTAGCATGACAGCTGCTTTCAACCCAATTAGAGAGCACTGATGGTGGCTGAAAGAAGGCTCTTCGTGTGGTTGTTATGTAACAGTTCACCTTAGAGACAATGTCAGTTAATGTGTCTTTCTCTCTTTCTGGGCGTATGTGTGTGTGTGTGTGTGTGTGTGTGGATATTGCAGTGCAGTATTGCAATGCAGCTGCTGTCCAATGTGTGTATGCATGTATTTGGGGATTCCCAAAGTCATTGTGTAACTGCTTCTGCTGCATGGCTGATATTTATTATTTCATTTTCCATGTTTTTTTTTGGAGCTGAAGATAAATTACATTTCATAAATGGTTCATTGCAAAAACTGGCAGTGTAGTGCAGGTTATATGCAAGGTGTGTTTAAACAGTAAAGCTACTTTTTTGTTTAGAGTTCATTGAGTTTATTTGACCTCCCAAGCAACAAAGTAGGCCTGCATTTTTCTGATCCCTGCCTTCAGCATTGTGACACCAAGAACCTGTCACTTATAATGTGATATTTACGGACATGCAGGTGTGCAGAGCAGCTCTGTGATCAGTGAAGTCTCCTGCACTTTTTTTTGTCACAGGCAGGGGGAGCTGTATGCCAATGTTGCTGCTGCTGCTGCTGCTGGTGGTGGTGCAGTGGGCACAGCTCCTTCCTCAGCTCTGCCTCACTGTGCTCAAGGACATTTTGACACAGACACACGGAGAATGCGCATGGCTTCACCGTGGAGGACAGCAAACTACCCACTGCTTGTCAGACTAGAAACTTCTCATCAAAGAGAAAGCAGCAATTACTGTAGAGCATCGTTTCATCATTAACACTTGTTCTTTATAATCACTGAGCAGAACAGAGAGACCCAACAGACGACTCACTGGGCACAACACACAGAGAAATTCAAATCAAAGGTCAAATAGATGCTAAGATAGAATACGCTATATTACATTGCACATTATGTGTGAATTTCAACAAGAGAGACTGTGATGATGATGGCATCAAATACCTGAAGTTTCATGATGGGATTGTTTGGCTTAAAAGAGCAGTGTGTAGGATTTAGTGGCATCTAGTGGTGAGGTTGTAGATTGCAACCAATTCAAACTAGGATTTTCAAAGTTAACGTGATAATAGCGCGTTAACACAAATTTTTATTAACGCCACTAATTTCTTTAACGCAACTTGCAGTTTTTAGAGTGAAGATACTGGTATCATATGAAACTACAAAACCTGAGGAATCCATTGGTACCAACCATGCTAGATTGTCGCAAAGGAGGCGAAATAACGCTCCAAACTTGCGCAAAATTTTGTCGAGGAAAAACTGTCATGAGGCCATTTTCAAATGGGTTCCTTGACCTCTGACCTCAAGATATGTGACTGAAAATGGGTTCTATGGGTACCCACGAGTCTCCCCTTTACAGACATGCCCACTTTATGATAATCACATGCAGTTTTGGGCAAGTCATAGTCAAATCAGCACACTGACACACTGACAGCTGTTGTTGTTGTTGTTGAACTGGTAAAAAAATGTGCGATTAATTTCCGTTTAATCGTGATTATCTATGGACCATCATGCGATTAATCGCAATTAAATATTTTAAACGATTTGACAGCCCTAATTTAAACCTCTCCCATGTGCCAAGCGTGTAAAAAGAACTATGGTGACTGGCACGAAAACGTGAATGGCCCTATCTAGAGCCAGCTGTTGTAAGAGTAGCATAGGTAGTTTAGAGAATAGCAGAGCTAGTGTGAGTGTGTCTATACTTGGGAAGTGAGTGGTGAAGCAAGAGAGAGAGAGAGAGCGCGGCAAGTGTGTGTGAGCGAACAAGTGAGCGAGTGGTTAGTTTAGCTCTGAGAATATCAAGTGAATATACAGTGGGAGTAACAGTTTGTGCAGAATTAAATGCTGCAGACCCTCAAGACCAACAGAGGTTTCCCGTGTCTTGTTTCCCGGCGACTGAGTGGAGTGACGGCGGGGGTTAGCTCCGGAGTGAGTAACGTTATTTACTCCGGCCCCAGCAAGAAAAGTTAACACAGTATTTCGGCTCATTCTAAGGTAACGAAAACACAACGATTAATATTTTCATACTTGTTAATATTACAGTACATTCAACTTCTGCCAAAAGATCCTCCTAATTGTTACACTCTGTTCATTTAACAACACTATAGACAATAGCGTCAAAAGTGAACCGTAAGCTGAATGCCCTAAAATCAAATCTTCAAGCCTTTAAAAGCTGAAATACCATTGGAAAATATTGATAAGACCGGATGATATGATGGAGATATTAGTTGAGTGTATATACTTTTGTTTTTAGAAATTATTGACTGAGGCTGCCAATATATGATGCACTTAAGAAAATACAGTTCCCCCGCAACAGCACTGTAATAGAATACTGCAGGGTTGCACAGTGGCATTGCAGCACATTTTCTTTGTGTTTAATGTGCACAAACTAAAACTGTGCCATTTAAATGAAAAAAGTAATCATTTGAAAGTCTGACAGAAATGTTGTATTCATGGTTAATAACTTAAGTCAAACAAAAAAAGACAAAACAGCAGAAATGATTCTACAACATGCGCCCCAAGATCTTGGCTGTACAGACTGTTTGGTATTGCTGATATGGCGTGATGTTAATAGCCCTTTTTGTATCTCCGCTATAGTAGATCCCTCTGTGTTTTGTCAGTAGTTTCGTCATACGGCAAACACTGTACAGTATGGTGGTCAGATGGTCTTAGCATCTGGCTGTGGAGAGTCATGTTTTAATGTGGTCCCCATATGGTGTTCAAGTTCATAAAGTCCAATTAAGTGTTCTCGCACTTAGGGTGAAAAGCTGTTCATTATTGCAAAATCTACACTTTCTCTTTGAGTCTTTGATCATATGTTACTCATTACTCACTGTCAAGCCATGGGGAGCATGCCAACAATTATGCAGACAGACTGGCAAGTAGGCAGGGAGGTAGACAGAAGAATAGCACAGCAGGGGAGTGTTTCAGTCAGCTACAGATAGACGGGTAAGAAAGGATGACAGCGTAGAGATTGGTGGGATAGTGTACAGACAAACAGGTACAAAGACGATGATGGAAATATTGGAAACAGAAGGTTTTTACAAGATGCTGACAAAATCATGAAGCGCTCCATATCCCCAACACTTGAGGAAAAGAACAGTTGCTCCTTTGATGTTCAAATTATTTAACGTTGAGGAAGAAACATTTTTCACACTCTGCCTTCATAATGGTTTTATCTGTGAATGCATACGAAACACCAACAATAGCTCTACTTACAGCTGCCCTCCTTTTCCAAGGAAAGAGGAAATCAATTATGTGTGTACATATTTGCATGTTAGTGTGTCCGAGCGTGTGTATGTGTGTTAACATTATATAAAAAGGAGGACCTAAGCTCAGGCTTCAGCAGTGCACTTCACCTCTAACTTACCTTTCACCTTGCTCTTTATGCTTTCCCCTCTTTATTCCATGATGCAATATTACTCTGCTAAACCCTTCCTTTGGTCTCCACCTTCGTCCATCTTTCAGCTATCATCTTCATCTACATTCTCCCTCCCCCCCTTCCTCTGTCTTTTCTCCTCATTTCCCTACCTCCCACATCTCAATCTTTCCACTCCTGCGCATGTCATCGTAATTTAAAGATAGGCAGCAGCACGGCAGCAGAATATAACACCGCCACCAGTCACTTACATCACCAACATGATAATGTGAAGCTGGAGACACACCGCCTTACATGGTCGGGAATGAGCAGATGTTGTGGAGGGAGCTGCTCCGACATTCTGTGTTAAATTAGCCACAAAATACTGCATTTTTATCCACAATTTATTTTTCTTTCAAACTAGGAAAATATTGGAAAGTATGGAAGAATGATATACAGAAAATGTGGTCAGCTTGAATCAAACGAAAAGTATGAACACACAGCGTAGCTTGCTGATGTTGTTGCTCCCTGTTGGGCAGTGCAATGGACAGGATTAACCTTTTTTTGGTGTGCGTTTGGACTAAAGGTAATCAATACTCAGGCAACGCGTCTTGGGATCTAATTATGCATTTATTTAATTTTGTCTTTTGTGATCATCAGCATTATTGATTCCTCTCTCTGTGCTTATGTTCCATGCCAGCTCAAATATTCAACAGCTACAACCGTCAAGGCAGTGGATTTTCAATCTACGGAGACCCAGAGCCCTGCTGGTTTCCATTTTGCCCAGTTACAGTATCTAACTGATTAACTGATGAGCTGCAAAAGCAATTTAGTGGGATAGAAAACCAGCATTACTCCTGCTGCCGGGGTACAGTACAGGGTTTATACCAGTAAAACTGGTGATGGTGGCCACCAGAACTACCTGTGTGATGTAGATTCTCTCCTCAGCCTGCCACTTGATTAACCATCCAGGCACACAAATACATACACACATACTCGATAATTTCCTGGGAGAGCATTTGTTTGCTTTCATTTGACGGTTTCGGAGGATCTGGCCGGCACAGATGTCTGCCTTGGCATGCAAAGAGTACCGCCAACATTGATTGGACCTGATCTGCAGGCGAAGGAGGAGGGCAGCATAAAAGGTTGGAGAAAAAAACAGAGTAGAAGATGCAGTCCTGCCGCGTGCTGTCCTTTTTTTGTTTTATAAATAGAGAAACTATCCAAAATCCAACAAAGCTAGAATATGTCTTTTATTTAATGTATTATTATTATTATTATATTAAAGGTATGGTTGGTAGTGCTGTTAAAAAACACTTTCGTTATATTGGTTAAAATTCTTTTATACATCCTGACAGCAATCGATAAATCAAATGGTTGGATAAAAAAAAAAGAAAAAAAAGATTGGTATCTGTGGCTGTCGCAGGACTGTAATAAACCCGTTGAATTATTGAATTCAGCCTGAATGAAATGATTGGATAGGCTACCTGCCTTCCTTCCTGCCTGCCTGCCTGCATGCGTACACTCTGCCTGTGCCCTCAGTGCACATCACCGGAGTCTTCCCCAAGAGTACCAACAATAGCCATGTTTGTTGTTTACGTTCATAATGATAATTTTGGGGGAGTGGCTTTGGAGGGAGACCTGAAGGGACGGACTGTCAATGTTGCCCACTTGGCGACTTTGTCGAGCTAGTGGAGCTAGTGCTGGTAGCTACTTTCATTAGAAAAGAGTAGCAACACTGGGCAAGCTTTTCGGTTGGATCATTTTAAAATCTGGTGTACTCTTGCTAATTTCTCAGCATTACCAACCCTACCTTTAATCAATATGTGGGAAAAAACTGGTATCCGTGTATCGATACTTCAGAAAATGCGCATTGAAACAGTTTAAAATATTCAGTGTCAATATGTATCGATACGTCGATATTTTTGACAACATTAATTAGTATTATACTACGTGTAGAATGTGAGTCCAGTGTTGGCTGCATAGGATTGTTTCAGACTTGTGTGGTCCAAACATTTCCAGTAACTCCAGAGCATTGTAGTCCAAAAGGCAAAATCTATTGAAAAAAGATAGATGTCATCATTTTCAGAATTCGCAACATGTTTTTATCTAATGAAATATTCTGTTTCAGTCCATAGTGGTTGGCATTTAGCTTTTCAGAAACAACATTTTCACTGCAGAAAACTGCTCGCTTCTCCAATTTGCCTTTGTTGGAAATTCTTTACAGAAATGTTTAGCAGGTTTATTAGGTCACACCTGTCCCCGGTGACATTGCCAATGCGGTCTAACTTTGTCACTTCAGCAAGGGCTGGAGCTCATTAACGGACAGGACTGGTTCCTGTGGAGTTACAGATGTGTATTCACGTGTTGGCAGGATCTCTTACCACCCTGCTGTGACAAGGTCTGTGCCCCGCTGTTCCTGAGCGCTCTATTGTGTCTGGTACTAGTCCCGTCCATATCATCAGACTTGATATTTGCGACTGGACACCTTGCTGATTGTGTCTGTCTGGTCAAATAAGCAGCGCTTGCCAACAGTACCAAGAATTTGAGCATGCTCAACATCTCAGTGTAGAACTTTCTGTTGATTACCATTGCTACTTCCAAACAGATAACAACTGGCCAGACAAACTACATCTTGTAATATGCTACCTTGTGTTGTTAACTTATATTTTAATGTGCCTACGATTCCAGAATCAACATGTTTTCTAGGTTCTGGGAATAGTTTTACAACGAAACGTCTCCTCGCAGTGAGATACATAAATAATGAATCATATTTATGTTACCTGGTCATTGTAAGACATTTTTACTGCATACCAACAAACAACTAAAAACAACTTCAAACAACTTCAAAAACAAAAGACTGGGTAGCTCCAATATTTTTGCTGTAGTTTAAATATGTAGGAAGTTACACATTGTACTACCAGTTACAAGGAACATGTTTTAGCTTAACAAAAGGAATTCACAACAATGTAGCTGCGCTTGGCTGGTTTCAATTTGATTTACCTCGTACTGTACATATAAAGATTATATTTTGTAGATTCAATTACTTGGTAAAGCAGGATTCAATTGGTAAAGCAGGCCTTTTACATATAGGAATTTGGTGTGTGATATAAAGCACTGTATGGTAAGGCCCTATCTTACACCCGGCGCTAAGCAGTGCACATCACAGCAAAACTGTCATTGCTAGTTCCAGACTGATGCAGTTGTCATTTTCACGCCCAGCGCCACATTGTGTAAGTAAGTAAGTAAGTAGCAAATGTACTTGGACCATCTGTGCGCCCATAGTGGTCAGGCACATTGTTGGCGCATTGCTATCTTGAAGCACCAGAAAGCGATTGCGCCACTGAACAAAAATCTGTTCTAAAGTCAATTGTGCTGTATCTTCCTGCTATTTAAAAGGCTTGTTTATTCATATAGTAAAATGCGCCTACATAGGAGGGTTCGCAACGTGCGTACACTCAGTTTGTTACACACACACAGGGATGGGCATCAGTGCTTTCCTCCTGAGTTAAATAGGTTATTGGTGTATTGGCTGATATGCAGTTAAATGGAGTTGTTAATGGGACTTCCTCCCCTTCACAATATGCCACGGCCACATTAGTTCAGCACCCTGCATCAATTTACAGCGACAAATAGTAAATGGAGTGCCCCCCTAATCAATTAACAGAATATGAAATTCATCAATATAAGACAATTCAGGGGCTGTATCGGATAGTTGTAAGCTTTGAAGCTTCATTAACATTGACATTTCTAAATCATGTCATTTTGCATGTCTCTTCATTCTGTTTAAGCCCTGTATTTTTGCACAGTTGTCACAATACTGGGATTTCTAATTTTGATACAATACCTTGAAAAATATACATACTTATACACATAAATATTGGATACCATTTTTGATACCACAGGGAAAATTGACACAACATTAACATTTAGATATTTATTAAAAGATAAATAGCAGTGTGCATGTTAACTCGCTGCCAGATAGAAGAGAGAGCAGAAAGGGCAGCTGGTACTTGTGTATCGATACTTTGGACATGTGTATTGAAACGTTTCAAATATTCAGTATTGATATTTATCGATACTTTGACATTTTTGACAACACCAATTAGTATTATACTATTTGTGGTATTAGATTAGTGTGGGATTTTTTCAGACTCGTGATCCAAACATTTCCATTAACTCCAGAGCATTGTAAAGTCCAAAATTAAAAATTTATTGATAAAAAATAAATGCAATCATTTCCAAAATTCACAATATATTTTATCTAACGAAATGTTCTGCTTCAATCCATATTTGTTGGCGTTAAGCCTTTCAAAAACATATATTTTTACTGCAGAAAACTGTTTACTGTTGATTTACTGGAGCGTTCAGTATAATGCAATGCAGTGGTGAATACTGGATTCCAGGTCTCCCCCTGAGTGAGTGGGAAGTGACGTAGGCTAGCTGTAAGCCGGAGGTTTACTGGTCACTGATGTCATTGATTGGAAATGAAGGCATACTTGTAAATCACTGGTGACCGATCAATAGTGCATGTGCATTGTATTGTGACATCATGTGTAGGTGGGTACATTGTGAGAAACTGGTGAGTTAAAGGAAAAGGATGGCAATACTGTATTTCCTCTATTGTCAACAAATATCATGGAAAGACTATCAATGAGTTGATCCGTTTAAAGAGGACCTATTATGCTAGCTTTCAGGTGTATACTTGTATTTTGGGTTTCTCCTAGAACATGTTTACGTGCTTCATTGTTAAAAACCCCCCACTATTTTTCTCATACCGGCCGTGCTGAGGCACTTCTTTTCACCCTTCGTCTGAAACGCTCTGTTTGAGCTCCTGCCCCCCCGCCTCCGTCCCAAAAAGCCTGCTCTGATTGGTCAGCTGGCCTTCTGTTGTGATAGTCAACCGAACCAAATTCTCCGGACTCCGCTACAGCTTTAACCAGCTTTGTTTGAGGGTGAGCCAAACTAGCCACTAGGTAAAGTGTGTTACTTGGTGACATCAGCACATTACGGAAGAAACAAGCAAGGCGTTTCAGGCAGTTCAGGAGCAGTGTTTCTGTGGGGGAGAGTAACTCCCTTTAGCCTGGACTTGGGCTTGGCTTTGCACCTTTGCAAACATTTTACATGCACAGAATATTATATATCACACTAAAGAAAAGGGAAAAAGCACCAAAACATAATAGGTCCCCTTTAACAGATATTATTTGCTTTTTCCTCTGTGCCATAGACCTCTATTGTCGTCTAAATTAAAAAAAACACAACAATGAGCAATGGCAATTTACTGTGAAATTACTTTATTACAATGAATCTGGGCACTGTTGTTTATTTTGAGTTCAGGTGTTGAAAATACTCACTAGAGCACCAAATGTCTATTAAACCATGGCTGCTTGACTAACTTGCTAATGACTATAGTGTCCAGCGGTTTTAGGAAATTATCTAAAGTTTCTTGAATGAAACTGTAAATGTGATCTGTTTTTAAACACACTAAAATTGTGCTTGGGGTGCCACAGGCAGGTAAGGGAAGAGGAAAAGTGTTGAAAGATGGACTAACGAACTGTTTGTATTGATCATATCATAGGATTTGTCAAGAATATAAATATACTTATGCCAGCCTCATTCTTTGAAAGAAAGAAATTTGTTCCATGATGGCAATTTGCTTGAAATCGACGTACGTAAACTAGTGACGGACTTTGAATTATTCTAATCTGGCAAATGCAGTATAACACCGAAGAAGTCTATTCTCTGAGTTGAGTGTAGTCCTAAGGCGAGAGAGGGCGGGAGACATGAAGTGAAATCATTAATGCAAGGCATTACAAGACAACAGGTAGAGAGGAAGAGATCACTGAGATTGAGTGACTGCATAGGAGAGGTCACTTACTGTAGAATGAGAGAGAACTAGAGGTGGGATAGCAGCAGCAGCAGCAGCAGCTCCACAGCTCAGCCCATCCTCCCTGTGACAGCGCAGCGTTACGTGCTTCCTCTCCGCTTTGTCGTCAGAGCTGCCCCAGCCTCCCGCCCGCGCACAACTCCTCTCCGCTCTGCACCAGAAAGGAGCATCCTCTTCTCTCCGCCCTCCTTCTCTTTCGTATCCCTTTCTCTCTCTCTCTACCTCTCTCTCTCTCTCTCTGGCAGTTGTCTTGTCCTCAGAATGAGGTTAGCAGCAGCAGTAGCAGCAGCAGTAGCAGCAGTAGATAGAGACAGCAGAGCCACAGTTACTGCCGCAGCCAGGAGAGGCTGTCCTTCAGCTGTGCACCATCTACCGCTGCATTCACCCCTGCCCTGAGAACGCTGCAACGCTCACGTCTTGTGCTCTCTGTCTGTGTCTCTCTCCCTCCTCCCTCACCTTCTGTCCTCTTTGAATTCATCTCTTGAATTCGTCCCTCCCACTATCTCTCTCTCTCTCTCTCTCTCTCTCTCTCTCTCTCTCTCTGTAGCAGTGATGGGGAAGACCACCATGTAGAGACAGAGAGGCAGCGGAGGCAACAGCAGAATAGCAGCAATGGGAAGCCACACATGGAGCGGGTCTGGACTGCAGCCGTGGTGAGCCTGAGATCTACAGGACTTGCAACTACCATCATTTCCCTTCTCAGGACCTGACCACTGGGGCTGTCCAACGCTCACCTGGATGCTCCCCACTTGCGTTTCGTCATCCCCTCCTCTCCTCGTTCTCTGCTGCTCTTTCTCCTCTTCTCCTGTTTCTTCTCTTTGATGGTTTTTGGTCTGCCGATATCTGACAGTCTCTCCTGAAACAGAGAAGCTGCTCATCGATTGATCCCATCGGATTCCCCCCACCCCCCTTTTTAATCTCTCAATCTGCCTACTTTACCTACAAGTGGCATTCTTTTTTTCCCCTTTTTTTGGTTGTTGCCTGCTTGATTTGGAATTTTTTTGGATGAGACTGAGCTCATCTCTCTGCTGTGCAAGCTTTTTGATTGATCTATAAGCAATAACAAACACTTATCTAACTGACTTGACTAGCCGACATCATGGGGGACATGTCCAACAGCGATTTTTATGCCAAGAACCAAAGAAACGAGGACAACCATGCGGCAGGCTTCGGCTGCTCGGTCATGGAGCTGCGCTCGTTGATGGAGCTGCGTGGCACAGAGGCGGTGGTCAAGCTCCAGGAGGACTACACGGGCGTAGAGGGACTGTGCAAACGACTGAAAACCTCACCCACAGAAGGTAAGTCCCAGTGCTTGTCTATGTATGTGCTGTTGGGTGTGTATGTCAATATGTGTGTTTGATTTGAAGGACCTCATCTTGAGGAATGTGTTCTACTACTATATGTTGAGCTGATCATGAGATTGATGGTACATTTTCATTGTATTCACTGTTGGTTTGGATATGGATCGTTACTTACTTGCTCCACATGCTTTATTTGATATATAAAAATCATTGGTAAATGATGAATCATGCACAAACCTTGTAAAGCACCTGGAGAAATGCGCAAGCACAGCATCAGAGCAGCAGACAGGGGAGGGAGTCCTGTTTGAAGGGACTAATGAAAATTCTTCTCAGCCAGCGAGTGTGAGACCTGTTTAGTATGCATAGAAATCTCTCTGGACAGTTTAGCTCCCTTCACTCTCCCTCCTCCATACAAGCCCCCCACCCCACCCTCCCTTGTCATTCTCCCATCCCATCAACCAATCAGCCGTAGCCTTATTAAGGAGCAGGTCTCTGGGGCAACACGGTAGAGGTTTTGGCCACGTGGGATGTGCTGTGGCGTCTGCAAATATGGACAGGCCATGAGTGGAATGAGAAAGCAAAAACACATTAATAATAATTATGAATAGGTACAGGTACAGCACCTGTTTTCCTTTTTATTTATTTTCTGTGAAACAATTGGAAAAAGTGAATATTTCATATCTGCAGTGCAAATGCCAGATATTTCCCTTTCCTTTTTTTTATCCTAACAGGTGTAGGTTAGTTTTGATTTATTATATAACTATTTATGAATGCCTTCACATGCATTGTATCACTTATCCACCAAAGCTATCCTCTTCAGGTTATTTAAATATTTATACAGAGATCTACTGTTATACAGCGCAACCTTTACATTATCTACATATTGCATAACGGTAGGATTTTCTGTTGCTTCGTCCCCAGCTGCAGTAGAGCAGGCATACAACAAACAGACCTCTCTAATGGCTTCATCTGTGTATTGAATATTTATAACAGTGTTAAAATGATCCACCTCCCCCTGATGTAGGGATCATTGATCAGTATTCATGTAGTGTCACCTGTGTGACATCACAGGTAACCTGTAACCTTATAGGCTGATAGTCTCAGAAGATTGTGTTCCCTCGTCTTCTCATCCAATAGCACCACTTCTAGGTCAGCTGCTGGTGGCAATGTAATCTAGATGAATTCACAGAATCTTCTGAGTCTCAAGAGCTGAATAAAGAGCGAATCAAAATGGGATTGAATAGAATAAAACGTTGATGAACACTGATCAGAGATGCGGTGCCTATTGCTCGTCACCATATTTTGAAACAGAAGTGTGAAAGAATGCCTGCAGTGTTACAGCGAAACAGAAAATTGAACTGAATTTTAACTAGCAATAAAGATAATCATAGCAGACATACAATTATAATTTCATTTTCATGAGCATCCTGATTACATACACAAACATTACATTTCATCAGTGTGTTAAACACCTCCAGCATCACAGCTGCAGACTTGCAATAAAACTAAAATGAAAGCAATTAAACTCATGATATAGAAACAAGAATATTGTAATTATTAACATGCTGTCTTTTATGGGTAAACTAATAATCTCTATAAACAGATTCTGCATTCACATGTAGAATCAGTAGGTAACGGGGCAAGATGTTGGTATTGGAAGCGTTCTGGTTTCCGTTTGTAGTCCGAGTAGTATTGACCAATCATGTTCGAGCAAGCTTTGGTTGAATGCAGGTAAACAGTCCATGTGGAGAGCAAAAGAGGAGGAACGCACTGGCTGAAATACAATCTGGGAACCCATCGGCTATCGTCTGACGATAAAATGATTCTCCAGTCTTGCACATACTGTAGGTCTTGCAACTCAAGCTGCTAATCTCACTGTAAACAATGAGCACGGAAAAGGAAGTCTTGGCCCGGCTATCTGCTACCTGAAACCCAGAAATATAGCCTCTTGCCCCCAAAGGTTTATCGTCATCAGACCTAGGCCAATGGGTTCTGAGATTGCGGGTAATCTGATTTGTTGAACCTTTCACAACTGTTTATGCAACACTATCTCTGACATTGAGGGGAAAGAATATTTTACAAATAAATTACATGATATGGGTCATTTATAACATTGAAAATTCTCACATTAAATGTTTGCCAGTGTATTTTCATATTTCATATATATTTCAGTATAATACTTATACCATGCTGACATTACTCTGGATCACAGTGCAACATTATAGATCCATTTTGATATGTCCAGTGGGTCAAATAATAATCATTAAAAAATAGACAATAAGTGAACACAATATGTGTCTCTATGGAGCAATTCAGAATGTATGTAAATGCAAATTCTCCACAGGCTGAATTATTTAACACACTACAATCTCACCACAATCTCATTGTGCGTGCCATTAATTATTTTGACATTTATTGGATTCTCAAGAATGCATTGTGCGTCTTGCTGCTTGGATAAATGAGGTGCTTCCATATCATTGTTTCCAGTCATTTTCATTAGGTAAATCCATTTAACAAGTTTTGCCATATTTTGGTTGTGAACTTTCCCTACTGCTAACAAGCCCGGTGCTTCTCTTCCCTCATCCCTGGTTATAATTATTAATTGTTATGATGTTGTCTCTCACTGGAACATTCACTGAGTAGATATTGAGTAATGGTATTTGCATTAGTGATCCCAGGTGTTTCCATGTTTGTGTTGTGTGGTTCCCCTCGTGTGGCGCGTGTCAGCTCCACGGAACATATGTTACCTCCGAAATATGATCGTGGATGCTAATTATCCTTGAAGGTATTCTGTATTGCTTGCTGTCATCATGTGTGGTGTGTGTAATGTGTATGTGTCCCGGGGGACTGCGTTTGATGGTAAGAGGCCCTGAGCACGGTTGACCTATTAGCCCCGTATACTGTAGCCTATACCAGCCCTCGCACATGATACTAATAGTTCATGAATGGCTGTAGTCCATTATGCAGCATAAATGCATAATGGCTCTGTAAGTATACAAATGCAACCAGTGAAGAGGTTGCACTCTTGACTGTATGCATTTAGATGAAACCCGCACCAGGCTCCTGCTCCACTGTTGCTACAGTACATGAAACTGTACAATTTAGATACAAATTTAGACATTTGAGAGACTAATTTTCTAAATGTTTTAATAAGAAATATATTATATATGACTGATGGCTAGAGTATAAGGCGCTCACTGCATTATCAAGCTCTCACACACGATACATATTATGCACTTGATGGCTGTAAAAAAACAAAACAATGGAGCATATTATACCCATCGATTCTACTGACAGACTGAAATTTTGAAGATTAAGTTTTTACCAATTTGTCGCTGCTTTAAAAAGGTTCACACTTGAATTATAATTCCTGTTAATGTTGAACATTTTTGACCAAGTTGCTGGTTTATGATTTATTATTTTAATAACAAATAACCATTCAGTAAATTTATATTTATGTAATTGTTACATTTTGTTTTCAAAGTTAGGAAAGCAATATTGAAGTCAAGCCTGATGTTTCCTTACACTTACAACAATGATCCCAGTCACTTCCACACAGTGAGGCATATAGCTCATTAATTAAACACTGGTATCGGATCGGTACTCAGAATCGGCTGATATCCAAAGCCCATGTATCGCTATCAGTATCGGGACTGAACAATTTGGATCGGTGCATCCCTATTCGAAACCCCTAGTGGAGGAATGTAATTAGGGCTGGGCATAGGTACTAGATACCTTTTAAGGTATCGACCGAAACAACCCAGAAGCATCAAAACCTCTGAAGTGCTCTATCGGTACTGGCATCGTTTTTAAATGCCACCCAGCCTAAATGTAATACACGAATTGAGGTTAAAACATAAACATCCCCAGGAAGTAAAATTCCTTTTTTCAAATCCAAATTTAATGAGATACCTTGATACACGAAGATGATGATGAAATGAGTGGTAATTAAGTGCCACATCTAATTCTATAACATGCCTGGATTCTGTTTCTTACCCTTCAGGTTTCTCAGTAGCCCGCCTCCTTGTACTATATACCTGCACCTAGGATGTAGTTACCTATGTGTTGCCTTGTAGGTGACTGTGGGGTGAAGAGGCTAGCGTTTCCCCTCAGGCAGCCAGCGGGTGAATGGCATGAGTCATTCAGGGGCCAGATGGGATGTCAGGCTACAGCTTAGTTTCCGAGAAGGGACTTGCTTCTCTTGAGATAGGAGAAAAGACGTTTGGTGGATGCTCACAGTGTAACTATGTTCTGTACTGTAGACGGTGGAGAGCTGCAGCACGTCGGTGGGTCCTCCTGGGTAGGGAGGGAGCAAGGAACTGTAAGAGAGTGCTCAGGTCAGAGCCATTCCTCGAGGGTCGGGGGGATGAAGAGGCGCTTAGGGCATTGATAGTCTTTGATGCTGTGAGAAAGGAAGGGCAAGAGTGTTCTTAGCGAGACCTTAAAACATGCATAACGACAAGCTCGCACTAAATTTGCTGTAATATCAACCAGTTCTGGGATTTTTTTTGCTGTACACAGTAAATTTTATATAATACAGTAATATTATATTATTCTCCAAAGCAGTACCCCCACCATCCCCCCTGAAAGGTCGGCCTCATAAGTCACCATTTTTATAACTTCCAGTTTGTCGTCTGCAGAGTTGTCCATCTGTATGACTTTACTCACCAAGGTGATGGAATGAATTGCTATCTTATGCATGCTGAGGAGAGATAGCACTAAACACTGATTAATACAGCAGGAATGTTGAATAGGCAATAAAAATTCAATTCAACAGTAAAATTTAGCAGTTTTTTTCCTCTTTTAATAACCTATTTTATAGCCAGCCTGGGACTGAGCTATTTTATTTCGAACCAACCTACCAAGATACCTCAATTTCATATCCTGACCCCTTTTCTGTCTAATATTTTTTCTTTGCCCTCTACAATATCACCACTTCCCATTTCAGTCTTCTTACTACCTCCATCTTCTCTTCACCCCCCCCTTCTCTCCTTGGCCGCCAGTAGCACTGATTTGACTCCCGCTGCACTTACACACACTTCACCTCCATCATCCACAAATCTCCTTGGCCGTCACCTTCCCCCAACTTCCAGAGACAATTTTACACCAGCAGGTTGTGATTAAGTCCATACCAGGTGTTTACCAATATCTCAAGCGCACCAAAACTATATCTAAAATGTAATGATCTCTAACCTAATATAACAATGTATACCTTAAATATATACATCTAATCTATATTCTGACTAAATGGCAATGGTTGTCCAACACATTGACCCATCCACCTTTTTTTATCCTCTTCTTCACCCCATCGATTGTAAAGTAGGAAAAGTTATTTCAGGATTTCATAGCTCTGAAAGTGAAAGTCCCATTCCTTTTCTGTGTGGACAATGGCAGGTTGTTCAGGCTTGGATGGGCATGGAACTGTCACAGTTAAATGATCAGTATGATCAGCAACTGTGTTAGAAAATACCTCCAATATACAAGCCTGTGCACATAAACATGTATGGACAGAAGTTAACTATGACTACCGTGTTGCATTTCTTGGTACAAAACACACTATCATGACTCACACACTGCTAATGGCAAACGGGTTGGAAATTTACCACTTTGTAGAAACCAGAAAACAACTTTTCATTTTAATTTCATTCCGCAGCATAAATCAGTTCACTTTCAGATTCTGGGTCAGTTTTTGATCAGTTTGATGTTTTGCTAATTGAAACCGCAAAGCATTTTGAATTTGACTCACTGACCTCTTCTCCATAGCAACAGCAGTTGAGGCTAATGGGCATTACAGTATTTAGAAAGTAGAAAAAAAACATGATTTCTCAGAAAAGTCCAGATAATTAAAAACTGATGGCCAAAATCTGTAGAATTGTTAAATCATTACGCTTATTTGGTTTCTTGCTGAAAGTTAGATGAGTGGATTGATAGCGCTTTCACTCCATCTGGCACATAAACCCCTATAAATTGGCAAATGATCCTTTTTACACTTTGGATTTTGTACAGAACATGTTAATTAGTGAGCTTTAGAGATGTTGGTATGCAGACTTTACCTTTGGATAGAGCCAGTGTAATTGCTTCCCCTTTTCCAGTCTTTATGCTAAGCTAAGCTAAGCTAAGCTAACTGGCTGCTGACTCCAGCTTCTGTACATATTTACCGTACGGACGTGAAAGTGGCATCAATCTTCTCATCGAACTGTCGACAGAGTACTGTATTTGATTTTTAAATGTCAAACTATTTCTTTTAAACAAAACATTAAAATAGAAAATTGGAAAAATATTTCCTCCAACTTTGCAACTCTATTATGGATGTCTTCTCACTTAAATCCTCGTACTTCCTTTCCTTCTTGTCCCTTCCAGACCTCCTCCTCATCAACCCTTCCACCTGCCCTTCCTTCCTCTCTCTCTCTCTCTCTCTACCTCCCATCCCTCTGTCTCACCACACCTTACTTCTCCATTCTCTCTCTCCTCTGCTCCCATTTCTATTTCGGTGTGATGGTCGATCGCTGGTATCCCAGTGGGCCCGGTGTACAGCGTAGCCTAAATAGACCTGCTCTACATCTATAACCTTCATCATCTCTGTCTGTCTTCTACTCTCACTTCTTTTATTGAGCTAGTAACAATGTAACACTGCTGGAAAAGTAGCACACCTTTTCTAAACTTACTTTTATCCACTAAACTGCTAAATATGTATTACCCAAATGGAGACTTGATTTTTGATTGATATTAATACATTTTCTTTGTTGAAATTGAGACAATACTTAATGAACAATTATTTTGGGAAGAGTGGGAAAAATGGCTTTGCAGAAATGCAGGTGACCATCAGTTGATTGAGGAGAGTTGTGTTTATAGCAGATCCCTGAGGGGAGTGCCCCTGCATTGCTGTTTGTGGCAGTAATGAATAGAGTGTGGTGGATGGTGGCCAGATGATACACCATACACGATGCCAGTATTATTCATGGAAGAAGGTTGTGGATGGGGTCTTGTGTTAACAGTCCTCTCACTGTGGGTGAACACTTGACTTATTTATCCAAATGTGATTTGATACCTCACACACTAACACTGGACCCTAAATGTCTCTACACCAGCGGACAACCTCCGGTTCTGAAAAGTGCCTTAAACTTGCATTCTTTCTAACAGCCAGCAGGGGGCGACTCCTCTGGTTGCAAAAAGAAGTCTGATTGTATAGAAGTCTATGAGAAAATGACCCTACTTCTCACTTGATTTATTACCTCGGTAAACATTGTAAACATGAGTTTATGGTCTCAGTCGTTAGTTTCAAGTCTTCTTCAACACAGCATGATGTTCATTTAGTAAATTATGGTCCCATTTAGAGTCAAATAGACCATAAAGCAGGGTATGCTTTAGAGCGTGGCTACCTTGTGATTGACAGGTCGCTATCACGGTGTTGTCCGGTCTGGGAGTTGTCCATGTGTTCGTCTTAGAACTTTAACCCTTTCACAGTGTGTTTTCAGTTCATGAAAGTTAATTGTAACATTTTGGTCGCCTAAAAATGTTTTGTTCAGTGTTCGGTTGTACTTAGGTCCACCGTCTTGTCTGGTTGCAAAAAACCAAGATGGCGACGCCAAAACGCCAAACTTAAGGCTTCAAAACTGCAGAGCAAAAATCACGGTGACTACGACCACTTCTTATATATAGTCTACAGTATGCTATACACACAAACACACACACACACACACATCATAGTGTCTCAGCTACTGTATAAAGCTATTGATCTGTAACTAGTGACTTGTATGCTTGCAACCATTTTTCTTTAGTGACATTGCCTTGATGTCAAGGACAGAGATGTAGGGATGTGTATGTGTATGGCTGGCAGAAAATGCAGACAAACCACAAAAAAGGAAAGATGGAGGTGTAGCAGTAGAAAGACAGAAGATGGGACAAATGAAGAAAAAATAATGAACACTTCTTCTCATCTTTATTTGTTCTATTCTGCTGTTACCTCCTCTCGCAGATGTCGTTGTCCAGCTCGCATCATACATAGCATTGTGATTTCCATCTGTGATATCAAGATAGTGCTGTGCTACTATCACTCTCCTTATTCCTCCCACATCTCACTCGCTAAGTTCTGTACTGCTCCCATGACGAGGCCTTTATGAATTCTATACATAACTCAGGAAACTGTTTGCCCCACTCATCTGTCATCCACCTCTTCTCACCTTCTTCTCCTCTCCGTCTCCCTCTATCCTCTCTGTGACTGCAGAGTTTGGTTGAAACACCTCTCCCGCTCTCCCATTTCATCTCCTTTCTTTCTCATTTTCCTTCATTCACACCCACCTCCTCCCTGTTTTCCCTTCTAATCTTTTTTTATCCCTCCCTTGAAATAAAGTCCACAATTCAGTCTGTGTGCTGTTACATTTCTGCACATTCTCCTCTTCTAATCTTCACCCTGTTGTTCCTTCTCCTCTTCTTCATTCCTCTTGTCTGTTTGTCCCTCATCCTAGCTCCTCTCCTCCTTGCTCCCTTTCTTTCCCTCCCTCCTTCCATCCCTCCTTCCCTGATGATCATACTTATCGCGTCCTCCTCCAGTCGCAGCGCCACGAGCGTGTTCCCCTCTGACGCAGTCTATTTAATCTCTGTCCCACAAGGGATCTCTCACATGGAGCAGCCGTCTCTTTAATAAGGACAATTTCTCCTGCTCTGCAACTCCTTGTCCTCCTCCTCCTCCTCCTCCTCCTCCTCTTCTCCTCTCTGCCCTCTCCTCTCCTCCCCTCCCCTAGTGACTCTGTAAAAGGGATAGAAGAGGTAGAAAAAGAGAGAGAATGAAACAGGAGGCAGTGAAGAAGAGAGAGAGCTGGCTCTCAGAGGACAGATTATAAATGATATACAGTCATTTTGCTCTGCGAGGGAGCAAAACCACATCGTGGGCAGATGCACACACACACACACACACTCACTCAAATACACACCACTACTCACACAGGTGTTCTGCTGCAGTGTAGTAGCAGTGACCTTGAGGCAGTACTTAAACAGTATTGCTGCACAGTGGTCAATCACTCTGCACTAGCACTCTAAATGCAATATTAAGAAGATTTACGGGGGAAAGGAATGTGCTCAAGTCTCAAGGAGCAGTTCTGCTAATACATCTTTGGAATGATTTTTTAAAATCTTGATTTTATAAACATTTCATTGATGCTTCTAGATCAGTAATTACATAAGCACTAATCCAATGAAAAGAACATACATTCTGCGTTGCCAGATTGTACATACAATCACAGGTCTTTTTTCCTTGATCTTTAAAGGTGCTAAATTCAATATTGAGAGCATTAATATAGCAGCAAACAACTATTTGCTATGTAAAGATATAGAGGAGTATTTCTACCTGAGCAGAGAAGGAAGTCACTCTCCCTCTGTGTGTGTTGTAATCAGAGCTTCTCTGTGCTTTGTTGACATAGCCGGGCTGGCTGCGCGTGCTTTTAGTGCACGCTCGTGCATGTGAGCGTGCCCCACTGGCTAGCTCACGGCCACTCTGCACTGCTCTCATACGGCGGATACAACTGATAACGCCGTCCCAACCGACGGCGCCGTCGCAGATACATAGCCCCCACCCTATGGTTCCCCCTCAGTTAAACACTGTTATCTCTGTCAGGTATACTAACATTTGAATCTGAATGCTTGATAGCTGACTGTAAACTAAAAAGCCCTCCACCCTTCATCAATGATTTGCTAACAATTATAACTGCAGATTTGATATCTTGATATAAAAGCCATGAACGCTTCTCCACTCGGAAAGGATATTTAGTTCATGCAGTTTCCTGTTCATCTATTAAGCATTAATAATAAAAAAGGTATTAACCATTGATAAAGTTGTTAGTGACTATGGATAAAGCCACTGCCATATGCTTTACTACAAAGTATGCCTTGTTGCAAAGCTGTGCCAATTTTTAAATGCAGCATAATGCAAAAATATGAGCAGGTGTTGGTTAAAAAATAATAATAGCGTGTGAACATTTCCGTTGGGACATGTTGTGAAGTGTAATCACTTCTCAAATGCTTAGGCTTTTACATCAGGGTTTGATTACTGTCTCTGGAGAAACACACTGTAGGCTGGTTTCCCAGACAGGGATTAAACAAGGACTCTTGGACTAAAACAAAATGTATATCCATTAGATGGCCACTGAAATACTGTACATCCCTAGTCTAGAGCAAGCCTAATTTTAGTTTTTTTGTTGCTGTCAAATGTGCCTTGAATGTACAATTTATCTGGAAACTGTATCTTTTCATCAATAGTGGTGCATATCAAAGCCAGAATACCATATTGATTTCCCTCATGATAAATATACCAGTTACAATAGAAGGAGAACCAGATGTGTGAGTCTTATGTGTTAAAACAGTTTGCAGTGGGGGAAAAAGGCTGCAGTTGATTCAGGATGTCCGTAATATTTTTTGCTGCACATTAAGATTTAATTATGTTTCTATCTTGTTTTTGAAGACATTGGTTAAGAAAATGCAAGTATGATAATGTATGGTAGTTGTTTTATTGAGACAGTGAAAATGTATTCTATTAAATCCCAACGTTTCAGACAGACACACACACACACACACACACACACACACACACACACACGTGTGTGCGGATGCTGGACATGGCCGGCAGTGAAGTCAGCTGTCCCAAGAGATGCTTGACTGAATTAAGAGGACAGATGCCAAAAACCAGACTCTACTGGCCTGCTCCCATGGAGCCTGGTGCTGACTCACAACAGTATACAGTATGTCTGCCTGTGTGAGTGTATACGACTAATGTACAGATTGTAGGCAAGACTGAAAATGTAAAAAAAAAATAGATAGATGTGGTTGTTTTGGTAGATTCCAGATATGAAACTGACTGTAAACCAATCAAGTGCTGAATAAACAACATATGTGCTCAGTATATGTGCTACCTCCAGCAAGAAATGTAAGATTTGAACCATGAATTTTACAAACATTTAAGCTATACTTATATAAATATAAATCTACTGAATTGTTCTTTATTATTAAAATAATAACTCATACACCAGAAACTTTGTAAAAAATCTTCAAAATTAACATGAATTACAATTCAAGTTTTAAGCATTTTAATGCAGCATACATTAAACTCGATCCAGCTATTTGAGTTAGTATCGGCCCGATATCCGATCCAGTATCGGTGTCGGTGCATCCCTAGTCCAAACTCCGAC
Source organism: Sebastiscus albofasciatus (assembly GCA_916701655.1). Taxonomy (NCBI): domain Eukaryota; kingdom Metazoa; phylum Chordata; class Actinopteri; order Perciformes; family Sebastidae; genus Sebastiscus; species Sebastiscus albofasciatus. The sequence goes on along the minus strand of CAKAOI010004118.1, from coordinate 10,077 downwards.
ACCAAGGGTGTGATCTCGGACTGCCCCGACTCCCTGCGGAATCAGTAGACTTTCCGGCTCAGTAGTGTCCCAGCAGGTCCTGGCAATGGAGATGAGTCTCAGTGGCAGAGGTGGCCCAAGCCTGGAGCTCTGCAGCGGGACGCTACTGGGGACTCCAGGGAGTGAGGCGGAGGTAGCTAGCTATGTAGCTAATTCTCGTGCTTTGGCCTGAATCTGTGAGATAACGATGCCCCATTAATTTGAATATATCAGATGGAAATAAAAAGAGCTGTGAAATAAATGGGACGTTATGAAATAAAAGTCCCCTGAAATAAATAAAATTAGTCCTTTGAAAAATGTTTTTTTAAAAAAAATAAAAACCTATTTAGTTATTTATTGAATTAGATTGACTCATTTATATATTTCTATAGGTTTATTGCCTAATTTATTTATTTCAGGACTTATTTCATAGCCATATTTATTTATTTTATAGGTATATTTACTTATTTGTGTATTTATTTATTTAATATTGGCTGAAATGGCATTTCATAATCTTGTTCCTGTCATTTCTTAAGCATGAAGGAATGCTGGTTGATGGTGCAGTGCAGTGATTTTCCCTCCCCCCCTTTTTCTTGATTTTTGCTGCCAGACTATCCTGACTTTGAAATAATTGGTGATGTAATGCCAAAGCATTGTTATCAAGGCTAGAAATTAAACCAGCTCTTCTCATATTTCCTCAAAGTGTAGTACATCCTCTATCATTATTTTTCATCTGAAACTATACATTACATGTACATATTTTCATTTATATATTTATATTTGCACATTTGTCTTGCGATGTACGGTGCGTGTTCAGGTGGTTTGAGTCGTGTCTTGCTCCAGGGCTCTTGAGGGAGAGGACAGGTGGCTGTTGAACCTGTGACACCCTCCATTCTACCATCAGGCCACCAGACCACCTCATTACTTTAGTTCATGCTTGCCTGGAAAGTCTGTCCTTAGATAAGAGAATCGCTCAAAAATACAGTGCCAGAAACTGACATCTCCAAATGCTTCTCTGTCCCAGGTTGCTGTCACATATCTACATTCAGCTCTTGTCCTCTGAAATGTCCTGAATCTGAACTGGCTGCTGGAAGCCAGGAGTATGGATAGCGAGTTGACAGGCGTGTTGATGCTTTTAGCTGAATATGCAGAGTCCCGGGCTATAACCGGCTTCTTTCTCTCCATGTCAGCTCTTTTCCCGAGTTGACCTCTCTGCTCTCTCTTCTCCCGCTGTGGGGCAAAACAAGGGTGGTACCACGGCTGCCAACACAGACAGACAGCATCTCCCTCTCAAGGGCACATAAACAGATACAGTCTTGGACCCGATCCAGCCCTGCCTTGCTCAAGGGCACAGAGCAGCTATCTTTCAACTTCGAGTTCACACATCCAGCAGAGAATGATCCATTACATCCCAGCAGCCGCAGAAAAGAGGAACAGGGACATGGATACTGTCTTGTTCTGACTTTTACCTTTTCTGAACCTTTAAAATGCCATTCTTTGCCCATGGGCATAAAGGAAGGAGAAACTAAGCCTGTTTAGTCTTGCCAGTATTGGATACTGCCACAGAGATAGTCACACGTACCCAAGGGAACAGGATCAAAGAACCAAAATCAGACACTGCCTAATGTGCAAACACATCATTTCAGCTTCTACAGTCTCTTGTGACAGTGTTAGTCAGCTATTGCAATTTTATCCAGAGAATACATATTGTACAGCAGCTTTGCATTTAACAGAACCTTCATTGGGGAATTGTTTACATAACCTATGATCAAACCTTCAGTGGTGAAGGACGTATTAGATCCTTTACTTAAAGCAGCAGTGGGCAGAATTACTTTTATAAAATGGTCACTATATCCTGACAGTAGTGCATGAGACAGGTAATCTAAAAAAAAAAATCATGTGTCTCTGTGTCCTCCGGTTCTCCTAACGGCATCTGCAGGATTTCACAGGCCGGAGGAAAACAACCAATCAGAGCTGGGCTGGAGCCTTGCCGTCTCTGAGCAGCTGTCAATCACTCACGAACTCCAACCAAACGGTCAAACTAGGCAGCGCTGATCAAATATGAATCAATATTCTGTAACTGTAATGCCTATTTCTCTCCTCAAATGTTTTCACAAACATCTGGTAGTGTACTGCTTAGCCATAAAATGAGAAAGTTTGTGATCCGTGTTGAGATCAGTTGAGGAAATACCAAGCACCGCCCACCAGCCGGAGCAAACTTTCTCATTTTACAGCTAAACAGTACACCACAAGATGCTTCTGAAAACATTTGAGGTGAGAAATAGGCTTTACAGTAACAGAATATTGATTAATATTTGATCAGCGCTGCCTAGTTTGACCGTTTGATCGGAGTTTGCGAGAGATTGACAGCTGCCTCCCTTGAATTAACAGCCAATAGGAACGCTCTCTCTCTGAAATGACCTGTGATTGGTCAAAGTCGGGCTAGATTTTCTAAAGCCTGAAAACAGAGCCATGAGGAGGTGCAAAAGTCTAGTTTTCTCTCAGAACACTTGAATTACAATATGCTGAAAGGTTATTATGGAATTTTTGGCCGATGATGCCAAAAACATTCTGCCTACTGCAGTACTGCTACAATCATGTAAAAATACTTAATTATAAGTAAAAGTCATGAATCCAAATATTGCTAGCAGTAGTATTTTAGTATGCCTCTACAGTACACAGACATATGACCCTGCCAATTTCAAATGGCTAGCCTTACATTAGTGGCATGTGGAAAAATCAATTGTGTTGAATATCATGCAAGTACATCTGTTTTATGTCAGGAATATTAAAGGAGATGCATCCATTTGTGCAGCATGAGGCTTCATGCGCTCAGTCACATTACAGTTCAATCAAAGTGCTACTGCATAGCTAAAGCACAGATCAATACTCTTTCAACTCTGCACTGTATTTTCCCTGCAGTGTTAGTGTTTGCAAATTCCTATTTCAAGAGTGTGTTGAATGATTAAAAGTTCATTCTTATATGGTTTAATCCATTAACATTTTTTTTTGATAGTGATGTACAAATATGTTTACTAAATTATATAGAATAATGCCAATTTATGATTATTAGTAGAGTAGGAGTAGTATATATTTAATTCAATTGGTATTATCCCTACTCAATCATCAGCTCCTCTCTTGCTGTACCCCAAACATTATATTTTCCCTGCAGTTCCGAGCAGACAGACGATAAGGGGCACCTAAGAGTGTGTAGATTTCCCTTACCTGTCATGACTATTTCATGACCCTCTCTGGTAGTTTGAATTTTAATAGCTGTCCCTATTGTGTCCGGAGCTTATCTGAGCCCCTGGGTGAAACCAGAGACTGACACCCAGATGGGAGACAGCAGATAGACCACTGTCACTCTCCCTTTCAGCCTCTTGGCCCTGTATGCTCTCCCTTTTCACTCCCAAGGGGGGGAGGGTTGCTGATCTGTGTGAGTGTGTGCAGCCACAGCGTTTGTGTGCGGTTTGAGTAAGTGTGTGGGCATGAGGGGAAAATACAACAGCTCATAATCAGCATGGTTGGCTAAAGCCACAGAGCCAAAATTACTGTTAGGGTTATTTGAAATAGCATTATTCAAATCTTGATATAAAAAAAAGTTGACTTTTTTAAGCACTCAGAACAGTGGGATCTGCCTTTACATTTATCACAGTCCCTGTAACATCCAACATCACAGCACTACTTTGAGAGGGCACATACACTGAGAAGGCGCATATCTTTACAAATTAAATAAAGTATTGACAGAGCTGAGTGAATATATGCATGTAAACTATTAATTACAAATTGATACATATTATGATACTTGATATTTTCAGTATTTTCTTACACCCCTAATATAAATACACCAACAGTCACACATGAGAGGAGTAGGGAACAGGTGTGTTTCTCCCATCCATGCATGCATGTGTAAAAGAGAAAGTGAGAAACAGGTGGATGAAAAAAGGAGGTACCGTTGTAACAGTTACAGGAAAGCAGCAGCTCTTTATTATTCATTGCAGTGTTTACACGGTAAATAAGAATTCAATACCAATGACATTTTATCATCAGATAAGATGAGACTTTATTATCCCCATAGAGGAAATTGAGGTGTGGAAGCTGCTCAAGGACAGAAATAAGTACAGATACATAACATAGAGAAAAGTCAAAGAAAGAAGTATATAAAAAGTAATAGGAATAGTGTCTGTAAAAAGAAATGGACTAAATTTGTGTTTACTTGACAATTATCTGAACCTAGATGGATAGATGAATGAAAGACGGAGTGATGGTGAACGGGTGGAAGGAAGAATTGAATGAATGGTTGAACAGTCTGGAATTACAGGATGAAGTTACTGACCCCATCACACTTTGCCCTTATCACTAAGCAGTTGTGTCTAAACACGCTCGCACACTCTCACTATCTCTTTCTCTGCCACACACACACGCACTGACAGACATAGAGGCTGTAAACAGATGTCTCATTAATGTTGTGTCCACATCTAGGGCAGTCGGGCCAACATTACAATGTTTGAGGCTCAGATGTTGGAACAGATACAGTAAATGACTAATAAATTGAGTCAGAGACTCATATTTGTTCCACTGTTTTTCACTTTGATCACTTGCAGTACAGTAGGTTGAATAAGCACATTTGCACTGTAGGTGCTTTTAACTGTCATCATTGTCTATGACTGCGGCCCCACACGGCAGACTGCACAACTTTTTTTTTTACAGTACAAGCACAGCGTTAACTCAATCCTGACACAGTTTTGAAGAGCAACAAATGTTGCGTAGGGGGAGGTCAGGGTTGATGGGTGGTTCAAAAAACACCAGCCTTTCACCCAGGAGACCGGTGTTTGCACCCTGTGTAAAACCAGAAACGCTGATTTATTTGTCACATAACATCTGTACTTAAGTTACGCCACTTCCGGAGATATTTTAACCCAAACCACAATCTTTTACTAAACCTAACTAAGTAGTCTTATTACTAAAACCTGACCAAGTTGATCTTTTCCTAAACCTAACGAAGTAGTTTTGTTACCTAAACCTAACCATGTTGATATTTTTTAAACCTAATTAAGTAGTTTTGTTGCCTAAAACTAACTAAGTCGATCTTTTTCTGAACATAACTAAGTGGTTTTGTTACTTAATTCTAACCAAGTTAATTTTTTCCTAAACCTAACTAAGTAGTTTTGTTGCCTAATCTTAACTAAGCTGTTTCCTGTGAAGACAGAAGTTGATTTTGAAAAGACTGTATGCATGTAACGTGTGGAAATTGACACGTGTTGCTGGACATTCGTAGGAAAAAGCATGAAAAATGAAGAATGACTTTTCGTAAGAAATCATACGAACCGTTGTATGAGGACACGTTGATCAGTAATAAGATTTATTGTGCGGCCGGGTTGCACAGACACATGATTTTGCACACATGCATCCAGGATCCATAATATGAACTGGATCTCTCACCAATGCATAGACATTTCACACAATAATCATGAATTTTGATAGGACGGTATGCACTGATGAAGCCTTCATCCTGCGTTAGTCACTGTCATCTTGTTTCTGTTTTTTTCCCCTCCGTGCTGCTCTTGATGTGCTACTTGCCAGGCTTCCAAAAAAGATTTCTAAGAGGTGTAAATTAAACCTTTGGGTATTCAAATTCTGTGATATGATCAGCATACACCAACCACATCTATGTGTTTTTTCGTTGCTTGTTTTTCTTGCATAACATTACATAATTAGCCTTTTTCACAGCATTATAAAATAAAAAAGTGCAAGAATTATCGTCATAGAAACCAAAGAGCATGTGTACTTTGGTTCAGAACATAATAGCTTATAAAATTAATGTGGGATGCATTATTCCGTTTGGTAGACCTTAAGATTTATACAACTATCTTCGTCACGTATACTGTAAGACCCCCCACAACATGTATGCCCATATGTACTATGAAGTAGGAATACAAAGTAATAATCAGTTATCCTGTGGAGTGAGTGGTGTGTGTTTGTATATGTGTGTGTGAGAGAAAGAGAGCTGTGAGCTGTGTTCTCTCACTCCACTCTGCCATCTCTCGCATGAGTCAGACTCATAGAGCACAGTGCGTGACAGCAAAACTCACCCACTTGTACAGCTGCCCCCACAGACTCACAAATACACACACACTTGCAGACAAATTGCATATTTTATTTTCGGCATTGCAACATACATTTAATTTGGGTTCGTTGGGAGACTGTTGAAAACTGTGCTGGCATTTGAGCCATTTTCATTTAACAGAAAACACAAATTATGTGGCATCAGAGAATATGTCCAGACGCAGTGGCTTCTCTGTCTCAATAATGAAAGACTTAGAATAAATACCAAAACCAAAAGCTGTTTTTTAGTGGTCATCTTGTAGCATTTCTCAAAATCAAGTATAATAATCTTTGAAGATGACCTCTCAAGCTCATTAATTAACATGTTATATCTCAAATTGTAAAAACAATTTGCTGTTTTATGGGGGGGTTATCTGCCAGACAGTTTCTTGGCCAGGACCAGTAACTTCCTTGAGTCTCCACCGGTTGCCTGGCAACTGGTCCCCGCCAAGAAATAGTGCCTACCCCCCTCCCTGTTGCCAGATAAACATGAAAATCTGCCACTGATCCTGTTCCCGGAGTTTGTTTCTCTTAGGTGTAGCTCTGTACTTCTGCAATATGAGACTGAGACTGTCATTTTGTCTGCACAAGTAGAAACATACCATAATAGGTAATCACACACACACACACACACACACACACACACACACACATACAGTAAACTCGTGATGAGAAAGAAATGGTGTCAGGAATTGCTCAGTGCCACTTTCCAGTCCATTACCTTTCAGATGGGGCTGTCTGTAGGGGAATGAAGGATAGATCTGTGTGTGTTAGTGTGACCCTGTGACTCCTCATGAAATGAGAGAATGTATTTTCTCAGTTGTTTGTTTACATATAATAGTACAGTATATCTGCTCGCCCGTTTTGCTGCACTGAAGACATGTCACATCAACTCGTCCTCACAGAGAGAGCCTGCCTCCTGCTGTGCCCTCTTGCGCTGATGAGGGTGTGGAGCGTACAGAGAGTCAGAGTGCTGCAAAACCACATTGTAAGCTGTGCAAAGAGACCAATCTTTAAAGCAAAGACACAACACCAAATAAGACAAAACTAAACTTTTTTCAAACTCCCTTCCTGAACACGAGACACCTCTTTCCTGCTGTTTTAAATGCTGCACTGACATCAATCCCCTGATGCCCTGATGTTTCCCCCTAAACATCCAGCCCAACCGTGACAAAAAGGACTTCCTTTCTTTAATTACGTCTTCATTTAACAGTAGGTGGACCTGCTGTGCTGCTGGGCGTGGCCCCCCCCTCACAGGAATCTTTGTTCAATTTTAAGCTGGCCCACACTAAAAGATTTTTCAAATCTGAACAGATGTTTAAAATGTGAGAGACGCACACACAATGACATGTCATGTTAAATTTAACAGCTTTATTCCTATAGTGTGTGATGAGCAACGATTTGGCCAAAACAACACATCACACACTGACAGATGACATTCATGAACAACAAAAGTCCTGACTCTCAAAACCAGAAATCTCGCAAAATTACTCGCGATCAATTGTGACTTTATTGTAAACAAACATGGTGGACGACGGGCGAATTAGCAGTGTTAGTTTTTGAACTATTTTGTACTGAAAAGTGACGAAGAAAAAAATTTGGATGAAGTCATGAAGACACGATAAATAAAGAATTGTATTGTTGCCACAAATCAACAAGTTGATCCTCCATTTCTGAGGTCCATCTTACTACTACTTTATGCTTCGCGTTTTGCATTAGCCCATGCATTAGCCCATGCATTAGCCCATGCATTAGCCCATGCATTAGCCCATGCATTAGCCCATGCACTAGCCCATGCATTGGCTGCGGCCGCTATGACGGCGGTTGTCATTCTTTCCAACGTGACTGCG
>CAKAOI010004112.1:0-11025 GCA_916701655.1 Sebastiscus albofasciatus | reverse complement strand
ACTTACATCCCCAAGCCCAACAGGCAACAACAGCTGTCAGTGTGTCAGTGTGCTGACTTGACTATGACTTGCCCCAACCTGCATGTGATTATCAAAAAGTGGGCATTATTAGAAATTTAGCACACGTTTGGAGCATCATTTATCCTCATCGCGACAAGCGAATGGTATGACATGGTTGGTACCAATGGATTCATTAGGTTTTCTAGTTTCATATGATGCCAGTATCTTCACTCTAGCTTTAAAACTGAGTCCGCCACAACCTCTGAAAGATCGATTGCGCTAATACGTTAACTTTGCCAGCCCTAGTCTGTAGTAAGAGTAACAGTAACTTCCTTTTGAAACAAGCGGTTTTCTTTCACCAGCACCAAACACACACACTTTACCACACTTTTCTACTCTGAAACCAAAGCGATGGGGAGAAAAGTTGGTTGGTGAATTGAGTGTTTATTTTGCTGCCAGGAGTACGCGGAGAAAAGAAGGGATAAAGAGGAGAGAGTGGCCCTGGGGGCATTAGGAAGTGAAGCTGGGCGACCTTTAATGTGACCTGAAGAGGTCACTGCAGATTAACATGGCCCTATCACAGAGAGAAGGCAGGAGGGGGAGGGAGGGAGGAAGAGGAGTAGAGATAGGAGATGGAGGGAATAGAAGGAGAGATTGAGCCGGGGGAGGAAACTGGAGAAGGGGAGAGAGGGAAGGATAGGCTGAGGAGAAAAGTTAACAGGGAAAGCGGATGTGGGTTTGTGCAGGAGGGAGAAGAGAAAAAGGTGAGGAAAAAATAGAAGAAGAAATCAAAACATGAGAGAGAGAGAGAAAGCTCCACAGAAGTGAGGTATGTCCAGTGTGGAGTGGACTTGGATTTGAAACTATATTCCCTTCTCTCCGTCTCTGTGTGCCTACATCTCTGCTCTTACTCCCGGACGCCTTTAAGCCCTCCAGCTATCCCTTCCACCACACGCAACCCCGCTCTCCACCACTCCTCCACACTCCCTCCCTCGCTCCTTCCATCCCAGGAAGCGCGGCAGCATGAGTGGCAGGCGGGGGCAGGAGGAGGGATTTGGGGGCTCCTAGCCAAGAGGCAAACAGGTGCAGCCCCTCTGGAGTCTCTCAAATGGCAGACATTAAAAAGAGTTGGAGGAGGGAGGGGGGGTGGAAGACAGAGAAAGATGAAAACATCCCCTAGGATGAGCAGGCCACAGAGTTCTGCACATTTCTCTCCTCTCTCTTTTTTTTATCGTGCCTTGCCAGAAAAGAGGTTTTTCCTCCTTTCTTCTTTTCCTGTCGGAGCTTTCTACAAGTTGTGCTCCAGCGTTTGAGGACAGTGGATCACTTTTTCTGATACTTCTGCTACTTCCACACATGAGGCCTCTCTCGCTGTAGGAAGTTTGCACTGGAGCTCTGACGGGGCGAATTAGAGGGAGGAAACCGGGAGCGCGACATCATGTCAGAACACTTTTCCATGGATGCAACCACAGTAAGATCTGTCAGACACACGTAGGGCTGCACGATTATGGCCAAAATGATAATTCCGATTATTTCGATCAATATTGAGATCACGATTATTCATTGATTTTAGCAACAACTATGGATGTCCATGATTAACCGTTTAACCGTTAACCGACATTAAGCACCACGTCTAAAACGGTTAAAAGAAATGTTAATAATTAACTCAAAAGCTGAGCGGCTCAGAGGAGCGGCTCGTCACTTTAAGGAGAAAAGCTGGTCCACCTTAACAGCCCACCTTAAGAGGCAGAGGCGGAGTTGCAGGATACAGGAAGTCAGCTCCGGTCTCTGGCTCGCTTGAGCAAAGCGGAGGAGTTGTAGTTTCGTAGCATTTATTCACCGACAAATAAACTGTCCACACACTGCTACACCTACGTTCACAACTCTCAACAACCTCACACTCACCGTCAACACACACACACACACACGGTCTGTTGGAAACTCGCTGAAGTTACGCAGACTACGTGTGTGGCGGCGGAGAGCACGAAGTCCCCGGCAATGCTAGAGCTGCTAACGTAGCACAAATACACACACTGTTGGTAGATCACTCGCTAAAGTTATGCCGGACAGACACACAGCTGACAACCTGCTAAACTAAACTAAATGTACGGTGGAGACTTTTACTGGGAAGTTAATGCTCCCGGACGGTGAACTGGGGACTCCCGTCAACGAATATCTGTTGTGCTCCTGCAGCTGGCGCGAGGCACAAATCTTGTCGGTTAACGGTTAATAATCGGTTAACGAAGGTCGGTTATCAGTTAAGAACATTTTACAAAATGCGCATCCCTAGCAACAACATATTTGTATTGCACTTTCACATTAAAATAAACAGAGCACTGCTTTCACTTCCATGCTGTGCTGCATTCCTGATAATTTGCAAATTAGGACTGCATGACATTGCAATATTTTTTTTCTACTATATATATATATATATATATATATTGCTGGCTGTTAGTTTAGGAAGCGCTTGATTTGATACGCCGCAGAGTTTTCTACAAGCAGAGCGCGCATTTTAAACGTCAATATCGCAGGCGATCGTGTTCATATGATTGTGGGAAGCCAAAATCGTGATTAATATTTGATTAATTGTGCAGCCCTAGACACACACGTCTGTTAAATACAAATATTCCACCTCAAGGTCTTCAGTGCTGTCTTCACAAACACGAAATTGCACATGCGCACTACCATCACCACCACACACTCACACACACACACCTGTTCCTGTTCCTTAGAATTCCCCTCCAAAGCAGGGGATTTTACTTGGAACACGCCAGCAAAATAGTGTATACAAGAATAGTTTGTCTAAGTCGTGACTGAGGCTGTGTGAGCGTGAGTGTGTGCGAGCGTGTAGGCAACCACCCACATGGCCGTGACATACCCAGGCTGACAGCCCCCCCCCCACCTTCCTCCCTCTTCTCTCCTCCCGGAAAGCCCCGATCCTTTCTTTAGTGGCACTGACGCAGAACTGGGGGTGAGCTCCCACTGCTTCCGGCAACACTTCCGCAGCACGGGGGAGGGCTCTCCGAAACAAAACACGAAGCAAAACACACCCCTGGCAGCCCACGTAGGAGCGCTCAAAGGAAGGGCGCCTGATACGCTCGGGCACGTACGAGCACGTGCACGGAGCTGAGGCAACCTTACTGTGTGTGGTCAACCTCCTTTCAGCCATGGAAAAAAGTCTCTCATAAAAGTCCCACTAAAAGCACCTCTATGAATATCACCTCCCACGCTTTCTGTCAGTCAGGCAGCCAAGAAATATATCTGGGCTTCACATTTACACGCACAAAAACAGACACACATCTAGATGGACAATTGAAATGGTCATATCAGTACATGACAAACATTCAGAAAACACTTCCCATCATATATAATACACAAATCATACAATCGATACAGTCTGCTCGATAATAACACAAGAAGTTGAACTTCATAATAACTAGGGTTGTCGAAGTGAATGCGATAATAACGCGTTAAAGCAAATTTGGTTTAACGCCACTAATTTCTTTAACGCAACTTGCGATTTTAAGGTTGTCGTGGGCTCATTTTCAAAGGAGTCCCTTGACCTCTGACCTCCAGATATGTGAATGTAAATGGGTTCTCTGGGTACCCACGAGTCTCCCCTTTACAGACATGCCCACTTTATGATAATCACATGCAGTTTGGGGCAAGTCATAGTCAAGTCAGCACACTGACACACTGACAGCTGTTGTTGCCTGTTGGGCTGCAGTTTGAGCATATTCTTTTTATGCTAAATGCAGTACCTGTGAGGGTTTCTGGACAACATTTGTCATTGTTTTGAGTTATTAATTGATTTCCAATAATAATTATATATATATATTTGCATAAAACAAGTATATTTGTCCACTCCCATGTTGATACGAGTATTAAATACTTGTCAAATCTCCCTTTAAGATACATTTGAATGGATAAAAAAATGCAATTAAATATTTTAATCGATTGACAGCCCTAATAATCACACTAGAAGTTGAACTTCATCATAATACGAGATGTAAACAGCCTACTACACTAAATGGCACTGAATGCCATATCAGGTGGCTAAGATTTAGTACCAGATAAATTATAATATCTTCTATTGAAGACAGTCTTGAGAAATGGCAAGAAGTAACAGTGTAAAGGAACCGTGTGTGGGATCTGGCGATATCTAGCGGTGAGGTTGCAGATTACAACTTCTCCTGTGTGCCAAGCGTTTAGGAGAGCTACGGTGGCCGTTTGCGAAAACGTGAATAGATGCTTAGAGTGTGTATGAAAGTGGGAAGTGAGTGGTGAAGCAAGAGAGAGAGAGCACCGGCGACAGGAGCGAGTAACGTTATTGACTCCGGCCCAAGCAGGAAATGTGTTTGGTTTGTCCGTTCTCTGCTACTATTGGAACATGGCGGACTCCGTGAAGAGGACCGGCTCATTCTAAGGTAACGAAAACACGACGACTCTTATTATCAGGTGATTATACACTAAAGAAAACATACTTATTAATATTATATTTTATGTCTGCCAACAGATCCCCCTAATTGTTACACACTGGTCCTTTAATCTGCATACATTCTCCTATATGGGTAATAAAGCTTTAATATTTCAAATAAAAAGCAATCTGATGTTGAGCAATGTGCTTACAGCAGCCATACACCTTCCTGTAGGTCATTTTGGGCGGCGTCCTGAATTCATAAATTTATAGCAAAGGGTTTGTTTTAAAAGCAACAAAATGCTCTTGTATTAAAAAACAATACAGGCTAATATCTCGGCAACACGTTGGCCAGCAAAGGCGTTTAAATCCAAGCAGAAATTATGAGGCGATCTAGTGTTTTCTCTCTAAATTTATTTCAGACTTTTAAATGAGCTCTTGGTGGAAAAAGAGGACTAATAAGTGTTTTTTTTTTTTCTTTCTCCTTGCGTTATTTCCTGAAAGGTGCAGTGCCCTGCCGCTGGCTCCAACTAGCATTAGCGAGCACGAACACACACACATGAACACACACACACACACACACACACACGCAAACACACAGCGGTAGCCGCCCGTGACATTCCTGCAGCTGCGGCGCTCTCTCTCCCTCGCACGCGCCCCCCCAGCGATCTCCCTGGGGGACGAATGCCTAATGAGTCACGCGCCTGTCTGCCGTTACCTCGCAGCGTGTGTGTGTGTGTGGAGGCGGGATGGCGGGCCGACTTGGCGCGAGCACTAGGGGAAAGGGGGAGGGGGAACGAGGAGACGACAGAGAAGGAGAGAGGGAAAAAAATGAGTGTGAGGCGGGTGGGAGATGGGGGGATGAAGCGGTCATTACCGGGCTCACATAAGAGCTCTGAAACAAGGCCAAAACAAACAATTTGTCTCCTGTGTGTTTGTGTGAGCTCCAGTTCCCCTTTAAAATACAAATCCCTACACTTGGTTTGGTCTCACCTCCTTATCTCTGACTCACCCGACCTGACATTTCCACAGGTGCAGCCGTGAAAGGTGATTAGCTGCAAAATTTGTCAGCTTTCGTCAAATTGAGATCGCTCAGTATGCAAACCTGATTACTGTGAATAATCAGATTAAAGTAATAGTTTGATTAAAGTGTTTACATGGTTCGCAGTAACCAGCTTTACCCAGTAACCCAATAATAAAGTTAATATGATGTGTTTGATAGGCAGGATAATGTTTGGAGGGATTTGTGGGCGCCAGCAGAAAAACCTCCCATTAGTGCCACAAAACAAGAAGAGAGAGACTTTGCTTTTGATTAATTCACAGCGCACCTTAATACAATCTCTTTTACTTTGTGTTAGCGGCGACATGAAAGCTGTTTCGCTGTCATCCCAAAAATGATTTTGGTGTTTTCTTTTTCTCCACCACTAGCCATGACAATGTTTGTTTATAGAAACACACATTTGCATCCGCTGCACCCTGTGACCTTTCTGGTGCATGTTCAGAATCAAAAAGCTGAAAGAAAATCAGACAAAGAAACACTATATACCGAACGGGCCGCAGAAAAAAACTGACGAGCCTCATATTTGCCTAATCTGGTTATAATCAAATTATTAGCGTGCATGTAAACAAACTTAGAGCAATATCTGCAAGAACAGTGGAGATCAAGAACGGCTGTGGATAAACTGCCGATATGTAATTAGAAACATGTTGAACTCTTCTGGGAGAAGAATATAACGCTTATAGAGACACTTTTATTTACAGGAGGTGGAGGAATAGACGCGTTCCTCCACCACAAACACACACAAGTACTGCCACACTGCATAGTCATATAGTACTTTCCCCATTGTTGTGCAAAACCACATGTACGTATATGTGCATGTAATATATATATATATATGAGAGGAAAAGTTATTTATAGCATATCCTATTAATACAATAATATATATTTGATGTCATCATTTGCAAAGTACGCAAGCATAAAATAATTCCTGCGTTACTCAACGCTGCGATGTGTCACATTTTGCAAGTTCAAAGCAAAGATGACACAGAGTGTCACATGGTTTTGTCTTGTTCCTGGTTTGCAGTGAAAACACAATCAGCCAACCAAGCAACATTAACACGAATGTATATTTCATTAGAGCTGTCAATCGATTAAAACATTTATTTGCTGTTAATCGCATGATTGTCCATAGTTAATCGTGATTAATCGGTTTTATCTGTTCACCTTAAACGGAGGTTTGTCAAGTATTTAATACTCTTATCAACAGGGGAGTGGGCAAATATGCTGCTTTATGCATATGTATGTATATATTTATTATTGGAAATCAGTTAACAACACAAAACAATGACAGATATTGTCCAGAAACCCTCACAGGATAAGGATTCAGCATAAAAAGATATGCTCAAATCATAACATGGCAAACTGCAGCCCTACAGGCAACAACAGCTGTCAGTGTGTCAGTGTGCTGACTTGACTATGACTTGCCCCAAACTGCATGTGATTATCATAAAGTGGGCATGTCTGTAAAGGGGAGATTCATGGGTACCCAGAGAACACATTTACATTCACTTGTCTGGAGGTCAGAGGTCAAGGGACCCCTTTGAAAATGGCCATGACAGCCTATGTTTGGATTGTTATTTAGCCTTCGTGACAAGCTAATTTGACATGGTTGGTACCGATGGATTGGATGGTTATCTTCTAGTTTCATATGACGCCAGTATCTTCACTCTAGCTGTAGCCCGCTACAACCAAAAAAAATCCCAAGTTGCGTTAATGTGTTACAATAATTAGTGCCGTTAAAACGTTTTTATCACGTTAACTTTGACAGCCCTAATGCTTTTGTCAACAGGAGCGACTCAACAACTTTTTCATTTAGTATGGAGAGCAGCATCTCCAACCACAGTAAATGTTTACCCACACTCTACCATAGGGATGGGTATATTACAGATATATGACTAAAACACACTACACATCTTGGCTTTATGTTTTCTGTCAGTTCCTTTGAAGTTTCGGCTACATTTTGGTTAATGGAAGTCACTTAGAGGTAATGGTAGATGTTTCTTCGAAGTAACAATCAGTTTCCTGCATTATGCCGGGACGATTTTGGGCCACCCCCCCCGACTATCGTCAGCAAAGCCCAGATTTGTTAATGGTTCTAAAGATCATCTTTCCAGATATTCTTCTGTGGTGTGAGGTATGTTAAGAGTGTTTTTCTACGTCCCCCGATCTGCTCGGATGTCCATCGTGGCCGCACCGATCTAAATATTAAATAAGTTCAATATTTACGATCGGATATCCTGTCGTGTGTGGGGAACCCTGAGGACAGCCGATGATGCAGTCACGTGGGAAACAACGATAGCCAATTGGGAACCAAGCTGACTGAAGAAGGAAAGACAACCACCGCGACTAATGCATGAGCTAACGCAAAACGTGAAACATAAAGTCGTAGTAAGATGGAGCTCAGAAATGAAGGACCGACTTGTTGATTTGTTGCAACAACGCGATTGTTTATTTAATGTGTCTTCATGACTTCATCCATCCATCCTTCGTGAATTTTCAGTCCAAAGTAAAAACGAACATAACTGATTCTTCCTGCCCGTCGTCCGCCATGTTTGTTTACACTAAAGTCACATTTGATGGTGAGAGATTTTGCAAATCGTTGCTCTCCACACACTATAGGAACAACACTGTTAAATTTAACATAACACGTCGTTATGTGTGGCGTCTCTCTGTTAAGATCTGAACAGTGTTTTAGTGTGGGCCAGCCTTTATTCCATACATATTGTACAAACACTCATGACATCAAAAACGCAGCTATAAATCTGCCATGAGATCTGGCACCAACATTATCAAGTAAAACTCCTTATAAGTGCAAATGTACTTCGTAGTTGGCAAAATAAATGTGATTCTGGATAACTGTGTGTGTGTGGTTTACGTACAGACTTTAGGCAACACTTGGTTGTTCAAGGCCGTGTGAGAGAAAGAGAAAAAAAAGTGAGAAAGCACTGTAGGGCGGACAGGCATGCGACCAAGTCCCCCGCCTCCACCCCCACACACACACACACTCATGCTCTCCTGCACCCTCGGCCCCCACGCGCTGAGCCGAGCGGGCAGTTGCAGCCCAGTGGAGCGGCACAGGGCGAGGGGGGAGGGATGGGTGAGCAGCGGGGGGAGGGGGAGAGGTGCACAGAGGGCGAGAGGCGGCGAAGAGGAAGGGGGGGGGCTGCTGGGGCGGCGCTGGGAGGTCAGTGGCGGTGCAGTCAAGCGTGCCAGCGCGCCTCTCGCTCTCCCCTTTCCCTCTTGTTTCTTTCTCTCCGTCCTCCTCCCTTCTTCTCTTCTCCTCTCCGTGTTTGGATAGGCCCGCCGAGGCCGCCGCGGGGGAGCTTTGTGGACAGGTAACGACCGGGCCTTTCTCTCCACCAGACAAACACACGGGAAGTGGAGGCGAGCGTGAAGTTGTGGTTGGTAAATTCAACTGATGTTTTCTCTTGTGGCGGTCCCAACAAGAGAAAAACTTTGATCCTGACAATTATTAGAATCTCCCTTTAAATAGTTCCATTAAAAACACTGCCGCATTATTAAAAGTACACCTCTACAAGGTTTGAAAATCCCCTTTGCTGAGGTTTCGACAAGTCACACACAACTTAACACGCAGCTACGCTTCATTTATGAAATAAAGGTAAAGGTCACTTATGATGAGCACAAGCTACGTTGTGGAGGGAAAACCAAGATTAACTCAGATGACCCTCATTTATGCTGGCAAAATAAAATGTAGGCTTTACCTGTCTTTAACCTTTCTCATACTGACTTTTTAGCACTTTATCGGGGCTGTCAATATATTGAAATATTTTATCACAATTAATCCCATGATTGTCCATAGTTAATAATGATTAATCAAATGAATCACACATGTTTTATCTGTTTAAAATATACCTTAAAGGAAGATTTGTAAAGGAAAGGAAGTATTTAATACTCTTATCAACATGGGAGTGGACAAATATGCTGCTTTATGCAAATATATGTATATATTTATTATTGGCAATCAATTAACAACACAAAACAATGACATATATTGTCCAGAAACCCTCACAGGTACTGCATTTAGCATAAAACAATATGCTCAAATCATAACATGGCAAACTGCAGCCCAACAGGCAACAACAGCTGTCAGTGTGCTGACTTGACTATGACTTGCCCCAAACTGCATGTGATTATCATAAAGTGGGCATGTCTGTAAAGGGGAGACTCGTGGGTACCCATAGAACCCATTTTCATTCACATATCTGGAGGTCAGAGGTCAAGGGACCCCTTTGAAAATGGCCATGTCAGTTTTTCCTCGACAAAGTTTAGCGTAACTTTGGAGCGTTATTTAACCTCTTTTATGACAAGCTAGTATGACATGGTTGGTACCAATGGATTCCCACCGGTATTCTAGTTCAGCCCGCTATAAACTAAAATCACAAGTTGCGTAAATGTGTTAAAGAAATTAGTGGCGTTAAAATGAATATGCATTAACACGTTATTATCACGTTAACTTTAACAGCTCTAGTATTAAACAAAAATATGTGTGGCAAATGTGTTTACCTGGTTTAAATATACAGTAGAGACATGTATACAGATTATAATGATCAGCAAATTCAGAATTTATCTACTTTCTTACAACTACATTACTGACAAACTTTAATAATGATCAAAAACTGTACATATAACTGTATGACACTGATGAATTTACCTAGTAATCCTGTGTTTATACACAGTATGTGTGTGCTTCTTTGAGTGTACTGATGGATGTATAAAAAGTAAAACTACGACAGGACTGATGACCTGATGTGACAGAGCGAGCCTGCAACTATCGGAGGAAATCACACGGCGAACAACAAACCCACTTGTGTTCGCGCGCACACACACACACACACAGATGTTGGGAGGAGGGTTTTTAGACATATCGCCGTTGGCTTTGTTGTGATAAACCACATTTGGCTGATAGACAGATGCTCCGACTTATTTTAGCTGCCTGTTAACGGGGTCCGCACCCAAACACTCATGCATAGTCGTACAGCGAGCAACACTTTAAGAAGCTCACACACTCAACACACATCCACATTAAGCCCTCTATCAATCCCTGGCATCTTGCTGAAATGCACACTAGTGGAAGCTAATGGCTATTTTGCTAAATTAAACCGTTTATTTTAACTGAATTATTCATAGATAGAAAGATAAGAGGCACAAAAGAGTTTTTGAATGTGCGTGAGTGTTTATACGACTGTTACTGTATTTCTGTGTGTGTGTGTGACACACATTCCAGTTCGTATCGATCTCTACAAGCGACATTAAGAAACACGACGCACATATCATTAGAGTTGATCTCTAATTTGTTCGTTACTCAGAGAGAGAGAGAGACGCACACAAAAGTGCACAAATACACTCGACACGACCACAGTTCTGCACTCTTCTGGGCCAATGACCGATTCCGGCGTTACCATAGCAACATAGCCTCTGCAACACACACACACACACACACACACACACACACACACACACACACACACACGAGTACACAAACACATAAAACAGAAGCAGTGTACAGTAGGTAGCTGATCTATGAAGA
>CAKAOI010004105.1:4918-102119 GCA_916701655.1 Sebastiscus albofasciatus | reverse complement strand
ACACCAAAGCCAATATGCAATATTACATTAAAGGCCCACATAACAGTGACTACATATGGGTCTAACCCTAGTGGACTTAACCTATTGTGTCTTTATCTTTCCTGTTATTTACCCGTGTGTGTGTGTGTGTGATGCCTGGTGCTGTGAGGGTTTACTAAAGTCATGCTGTGTTTTAGGCCTGCTGGGTCCTGCTAAAAGAGACGCCTGGCTGCAGCTCAGAGCAGAGGTGGAGGCTCTGACTGACTCCTGGCTCACCCATGCACTCAAGTCCCTGTCCATCATCAGCTCCAGGTGCCACTTTGTTATATGTATTCTTTCTTTCACAGAGCCTGTGTTATTGCTCTCCTAGTCCTTCCCTCCGCTAATTAATAAGGTCAAGATTTAGAGTGTGGGAACTAATCCATATTCAGCATCAAGGGATATTAACTCATGATCCATTCATCCCTCTATCGATCTGTTCATCCATCATTCGCCCACCTTTATGTAATAAGGTCTGCTCTCTGTCTGTGTCCCACAGGAGTAACTGTGTAAACGTGATGGTGACCACAACGCAGCTCATACCAGCGCTGGCTAAAGTTCTCTTATATAGTCTGGGATCTGTTTTCCCCATCGAGAACATTTACAGTGCAACAAAAATAGGTAAGGCACACACACGTTCCATAAATTCTAAATAATAATCCAATATTGATGTGGAATGGAAGTAATTGAATAGTAACTTGACTTGACTGGTAATTTAACGGTGCAAAGGTCACATGTATCTTGCTGGTTATTCATTATTTTGATGTGTGTTCATCTACTCCATATGTTACTGATATCCGGTTTCTTTTTATGATATTAAACTTGTTGCTTTAGTTGGGCTCAGGTTCACTGTGCCGCTGGTTGGGAATATTTGAGTTACAGTATGTTTTATTTTATACCCTGTGTGTGTGTCTGTGTGTGTGTGTGTGTGTGAGAGAGAGAGACCCAGTACACATTAAATCAACAGATCATGCTGGTTACGCTTTGGCCAAACACACACAGCACCTTGACCTTGAGCAAGAGGCTATCAAGTAGTAGTAATAATATAGTATTCAGCGTAGTTTTATAAATAAAATTATTATAATAGCTACACGGCTAGCATTATAGTACATCCTTCTCCCTTAATCAGTGCTCCCTCTTGCGTATAGCATTACAGTACCTTAGTAAGTGTTTTGATTCAGGGTTATGTGGTATATCTCAGTGTCAATTTATACAATTTTAAAGTGTTTATTTACAAGTACACTGTGAAAAAGAGACTCTGACAGGCATTACTTGTAAAAATGGGCATTTATGATTTAAGATTGATCATAATATGTGACTGTTTATTTTTTTTACATACATTTTCTATGCACGGTGAATATAATTAAGCCATGTGAATGACCTCATGTCATCCCAGCATAGCTCCACTCGATTTCTACCTGAGCAGAAGTCTAATCAACCAGAATAATTGAATGCTCCTGTATGGTTGTGCCGGGTCTTTAATATGCCATATTTAATCACAGACTTATTCTCCAGCTCATGCTGACATAAACAATATTATTGTGCGTCCTCACCTCACACGAGGTCCTGATCTGGCCTTGAACAACTCTGACACTCGTGGGATCTTCCAGGCCGGACGCCCACATTCTGAATGGATTAGCCTGACCCTCAGCTGGTCCGTTACGCAACCGTTACGTACCGCAACTGTGGCACAACACTAAATCATATTCAACCGCACATCAATCTGAGCAGAGGAAACAAAACAACTTGGATTAGAGAGCCAAAATAATCAGGAAAGAAAACTCAATGCCAAAGTGTGTGTGTATGTGTGTGTGTGTGTGTGTGTCTGTGAGCTGATGTTACACCCGGTTCAACCCCACGGTGCCTTGATTGAAATGGACGTAGCGTTGTAGTAACAAAGTGACAAACGGCTGAGAGTTAAGACGCAAGCAGACTGTGTAACGGTTTCAGGTCAGATGCCATATCCCACAAGCTCATTTTGCATATGGAATTACTCTATATACAATTAGCGTTGTGTATGTTGTGTAGGAAGAAGGATAAAGGATACATCACATACGGCACACACGGGAACCTTGCAAAAAATCAAGGCAGCGCCCCCTTTTGGGAGGAAGAAAACCGAAGACCCCATAGACTTCAATGCAATTTGACGTGTGTTTGAATTGTAATTTTGACAAATTTGTATTTCTTGTTATACAAACGTTTGTTTCATACACATTTTTAATAATTATTTTGCAACCTTGCCTGCACCTGAGCGTTCCCGATACCTTAATAAATTAAGGTTGATCGACCAGATCAACCAAGATCTAGATATCTATACATATTTGATTGAATCACATTAGGCTAAGTGTTGTCTGTGCATAACCAACGTGTTAATAGCCAACTGTTAGATGTATAGGCTGCGATTTAGTTGGAGACGACAGTCTGATGCTGCTATAACGTTAATGTATGACTGTATTACTGCAGCAGCCTCCCACTCTAGCCAGTAATCAGTGTGAGCTATCTGTTATGTGTTTGTGTGTGTGTATGTGTGTGTGTGTGTGTGTGTGTGTGTGTAAGCCTCCTCTCCCTCACACACCGTTGATGCACACAGCTCTGCCTCTTCCTTCATGTGTTTTATTTCCATCTAAATAACAAAAGGAAAAAAACCTGTGAAAGCCATTTGTTTGTCTCCAGGCAAAGAGAGCTGTTTTGAGCGTATAGTCTCCCGCTTTGGCACTAACATTACATATGTTGTGGTTGGCGATGGGAAGGATGAAGAGCATGCGGCCAGCCAGGTAAACAAACTACTTCTGAACTTTGACCCCTCTGACCTTGTGACCCTCCTTCCTCCCCCTTGTTTATTTGTGTTTTTTGCAGGAAAAGAGAGTTGCTTTGAGCGCATAATGCAAAGGTTTGGCAGGAAAGTAGTGTATGTTGTAATTGGGGACGGTGTGGAAGAGGAGCAGGCGGCCAAAAAGGTAATGGACCCGCAACCTCACCCGTGACCCCGCCTACTCCACACAGTGTGAGCTCTGATTGGACGAAGCCTGCCTTTCTTTGCTGTAGAGGATTTGTGTTGGTCGTTTACTTTTTTTTTCTGTTCTACTTGCTGTTGCTTTTTTCCCCCTTTTTTTATGGAGTGACAGGAGACTTGATTGCAGGGTGAAAATTTGAGATTGAGGCTTCTGGCTAATGTACATTTTGCAACCTACTTTTGAGAGTCAAATATACCAAATTTGTGAGCAACCCGCAGCCTAATTTGGATCACATACTTCCTCTAACTCAACTTGGTTTGTGTCATGTTTGACATTGAAAAATGGTTGCCAAAATGTACACGGTGATTAAGCTTTGGAATAATCTCATTTGTTTAGAGCAGTTTTTTATCCAGTGGTGTGTGGAGTCTTACTTTTCATTGGTACTATGTGAGAGAAACGTTATATCACAAAAAAAAAGGTGACAAGTAGTGATATACTATGACATATTTCCTGTGTAAGTGTGAATATAAATCCCATCTCTTCTCCAGCTTTGGGTTTCATTCATGATGCTGGGTGCTGGGATTGTTAAAGGAATAGTTTGACATTATGGGAAATGCACATATTTACATTCTTTGCTGAGAGTTAGATGAGAAGATTGCTACTGAGCCTTGAACATAATGCTACAGCCAGCAGGCGGTTAGCTTAGCGTAGCATAAAGGTTGGAAACAGGAAAACAACTAGCCTGTCTAGATGTAACAAAATCAGCTTACCAGCATCTTTAAAGGTCACATATTAATATATTATACATTGTTTGTTTAATTCAAACAAAAACTGCAGTGTGAAAACAACAATCGGACATTTTACGGGGAGCTATGTGCCATTGAAGTTACTCCGGTTGCCTGGCAACCTCATGGTGAAGACAAGAGCCTGTTAGCAAAGAACGTATATTGCTAAGAAGTGAAACTCAATTGTTCGTTACATTGCAACGTCAGCGCCCAGAAGCAGAGCTTGGCCTCAGCCATTTTAGACTGAAAGAGACTACCGGACACCGGTAAAATGTACAAAACTAAAACAATATTTCAATTCTATTGTCATAATTTTAATGTCTCTACCGAAATGGCCTGTATTCAACAATAAAACATATTAAAGATATGCATACTATTATAACTATTTACTTACTTATTCATTAAACTTTTTTGCCCGGTGGCTTCCCCAGAGTATAAAGTGAGCAATGGACATGAATGGAAGTTAGAAAAATCCAGCACACAGATTTTGAGCAATCTCAATGTTTTTCATGTCAAAGACCTCCAACATTGATGTGTACAAAAGACCATGGAAAACAACCACATGAAAAAAAGCACCCGAGTTTCACCGCTTTACTTCTCTACTCTTTGCCGTTAGCTTCGCTTAAGCTTGTCGGTCCTCGTGAAACCACAAATTGTCGTTTTCACACTTTTGTAGACTAAACAAACAAGATATAACATGTTAATTGGTGAGCATTTTAATTCGGTTTTCCCATTTCCAGTCTTTATGCTAAGCTAAGCGAATGGCTGTAGCCTTATTGAACTGGCAGATACGAGTGATATCGATCTTCTCATCTCAATTAGCCCTCAGAAAGAAAGCGGATGAGTGTATTTCCCAAAATGCTGAACTCTTCCTTTAAGCCTTAGGTATTGCATGGGTTTTGTTTGCAGTGCTTTTGCAAAGCAAGCAGCTACAAGCTACTGTAGTGTAGCTTGCATGACTTAAGGTGGCGGTGTGCAGCTACGAAAAACAGGACTGTTGGTTCTCTAACGATGTGTGTTCACTCCGCAGCACAACATGCCTTTCTGGAGGATATCCAGTCACTCTGACCTGCTGGCACTACACCAAGCACTGGAGTTCGAGTACCTGTAACTATTATAGCAATATGGACTCATGCAATGTTACCGCGGACATGGTCAGCCAGGCAGCCCCCCCTTCTTTTGTATAACTATTTAAGAACAAACTCAATACACTGCAACTGTTTTTGTGATTTTTTTTTTTTTTTGTCTTGTCTTTTTGAACGTCTGGATTTACAAACTCTGAACGGTCTTAAGAAGCAAAAAGGAGAGGTGAAAAGGAGGTAAAGAGAAGCACAGCGGGGTTAAGAGATGACTCAAGTACCCAGCTCAGCCCCCCCCTCCCCCCCGTGGCCACGATGCTGTGGAACAGACCGCTGTGAAAACCCCCGTCTACTGTCCTTGCAGCTGTAGCAGACTGAAGATGTCCCTTGTCCTGGGAGGATGTTTCTTGGGCGACTCCTTGATGTTTGGTTTGTTCTGGGGCACCCAGACTAGTATCAGACCCGTTGTGGGTCACCTGAGACGAACTATCTTCAAACAACGAGGGCTTCTCTGTACAGGCATTAAGTGTGCGGGGATAACAGCTGCTTTTTTTTTTTTTTTTTTTTTAAGTTTTCTTCCTGGTGGTATAATAATCACAACACAATGCAGTCTGCATCAGAAACTTGTGTAAATTATTTACAATAAACTTAAAAGGGCAGTGGTGGATGTTTTTGTCAAGGAAAGGAAATTCAAGTTTTGGGGTCTTTGGTTTTTTTTTTTTCCCTCTGGATTTTTGTAATTGTTGGGCAGGGGGAAATTGAGGATGTGCGTCATGATGTGTTGTGCCTTAATGTGTTTGAATGTCTTTTCTTTATTCAGAAATGTCTATGTATGTAGATATAAAGGAGAAAACTTATCCAAATGACCTATGCATCTTGTCTTCCTTAATGACATTTTATAACTGTTCAAACTTCAGATTATAACAATATAAATTCATGTAGTGCTGAATAGTATTGAAAATGTCACCGTTTTGTTAGCTAAATGGTAAAGCACACATTTTATAAATCAAAAATACCCTGACAGAAGTTTCTGGTACTGATGGTGTGAAATCAGACAATTTTGTCCTCAAATCACTTCAGCAGCCCTCATTGTTGCTGATGTTTACCACCATGAACTGAGCAGTTTATACATTAGGTTTAGCCAACAAGCTGAAATACATACAGTTACATATTTGAACAGAATGATTTTATAGTCACTGCCAGTTGTTTTGTAGTTGACTTACTAGTATTCGGTTAAATATCCAAAAGAGGGGGGAAAAAAAGAACACTTTAGACAACTGCTTCAATTTCCACTTTTTATTGCCATTTTATTTCTTGCCCTTGAAGTATTCCTCAATCACATCCTTGGCTTGAGACTCCTTGCCGTAGTCCTGTCAACAGAAAAAATAGTTTGAGATGAGGTTTAGAGACTCGACGAAGCTGTCTCAGTGTACGTCAACCAAAAAGTAACAAGACATATAAGCACAGACATGCCGCTGATGCCATGTATAGGTGTTTGAGGTAATTTAGAAATCAAGATCTAGCAAATGGGTCGAGTGCATTTCCTTCCTCATAGAACATAGCAAAGCCAATTTAAGCATTTTAAATCCAGCATTATTTACATCCATGTTTATTAGCTTGCAGTCTTCTTCCCTGCCTTTGCTAGCGCATTGCAGCATTATCGCTACTTTTCAGTGGAATAGTAGCGAGACCAATGGCAGGAATGTGTTACCATGTTACTTGCGTTTGCATCCTTGTGCATGAGATTTAACAAAATGGGGACCCACTCGCTACTCAAAAAAACTCTACAGAAAACCGTCATGCATTAAATCAGAAACGACGGCTTCAACAGTTTCCCCACCACAGAGCACTGACTGAAGTGTAATTTTCTATTGTACGGTGGTTCATCCAATACATACAGTATGACACATGTTGGCAAATTGTATTGAAAAAGAAATGCATTATCAGTTTGTTTCAACGATCAAATACTGTACATATATTAGCCTTAAGAACATCTTTTGGGCTCTAAATGACAAAGCTGAGCAACAATTTACATGATCAGTCCACTGTAAAACAAACTCTGAATTTTTCCCATTAACTTCCCCTCAAATTTCTCTACATTCAGAAAAAAACAAATTATACTTGTTCCCACATTTTAAAGCAATTTAATACAAAAATACCTTTTTTTAAATACCTGCCCCATTAAAATAAAGTGGAAATTATTTTGTTGACTTGTGCGTCATCTTACACATTTCCCCAAAATGCAGCACTATTAAGATCTTTGGAAACTAGAAAATTAAGGTATGTTGATTTGAACAAATATATCCCCCACAACAGAGTTTAATTACAGCGATGATCCGTCAATCATGGAACTTGCTGTCATGTGTTAATATTTGTAGCCATTCTTAGGGACCCCAGACACCACAGGTAGATGAAGGGGCTCGTACCCTGGCTGTCATCTAGCCAAGCGTTATTCAACAACAGGTGCATGGCACGAGGCACAGCACCTGCACTTGACTGGCAGATCTGGTTAACAAGTCTCAATGTCAACGGCAATCTGTAGGGAGTTTAGTCAATTCCATTTGATTTTTGGCTTGAATGAAGGCCAAAAATATAAAGAAAACCCTGCAACGGGGGCATCATTTACCTTGACCACGACACAGCTGCAGCCCACGATCTTGCGGGGTTTGCCCTCGCGGTCGATCTTACACAGACCGACCCACTCGCCAAGCTTCTTGTTGTCATCCACCTGAAATAAGAGTCAAACGGCGTCTTTTAACTGGTGTCATACGTGATAAAAAGGGGTCACTAATGTGCACTGAAGTGTAGTTCACATGGCTTTCAAACAATACTACTAATGCAGCGAGACAAAACGGCAGCAATGTGGGTACTCTTGGCTGTTATCTCAAGACAGAAATTGGGTTAACAGTGGCAATCTCCTTACAGTATTCAGTAGAGGGAGCCAAATCATCGTCAGTGACACAGCGGTACATGACACATCATGCCAACTTTAACTCCACTTTCAGTGCACAAGATGCATCTGAAACAATAGCACCAAAGTCTTTATTTATAAAACATAACTACTGCATGTCTCGTGGATTTAAATGTTTACAATTTGGCAATAAGGAATTGCCCCTCCATATGTCCCCACACCGGATACTAAATCAGTCTGATCATGAGCAGGTCTCACTACCTTTATCAGGTTGATCTGATGCTCAGCACAGAGGGCCTCCACCAGCTTGACGTATGTGGGCTCATCGCAGTTGCCTGCAAGGGCGCAGAGATGGGCTTGACGCCTGCAAAAGAACACCGAGTTAACTTGCAGTAAGGACTTACGATACGCCGTTTCTGCAAATTTGGCGGCACATCTCAGACAAAGTGGGTAACAATGGCAGGTTTCCGCATAAGAGTTCAGTAGAGGGAGCCAAGATATCATCAGTGACACACCTACTAAAAGAACCAAACTAAATATTGATGAAGTAAAAAATAATTAAACATACTTGTCCAGGGCCTTAGCAGCCTCACGGATACCACGGGCGAGGCCGTCGTGGATGAGTGCGGTCTTGAGCACTTCAGGGAGGGCAGTGTTGACATCCATCACACCTCCAGCAGCGATGCTATCAAAAACAGGTGGACAAGAAAAAAAAAAATAAATAATCTGTTTAAATTTCACCAAAATGGGTATGACAAATTAGTGGATTCCAGTAGAGCTTCCAGCATGTCAGAAGTGGGATCTCACTCATTGTTGAGTGAAGGGGTATCCGACAAAAGAAAGTAAAGTCATCATTCAAGCACCAGAAAGCTCAAGAAGAAATGGCAACCCTTTAACACCAACGCGGCATGCCTCAGGACAGCTGACTGTTCAAAATCTAGCATTGCTCCACACAATAAATGGAGGGGAAGCAAATCTAGTTAGAAAATTCAAGGCAGTGCTAAATGTGTTTTTAGAATACACAGTTTTGATCAACCTTAAATTGATAGTCTGGTCATTCTGCTCTTTTCCAGTTGTGTACTGTTATTCTCAGTATCCCAAGATACTTTTAGTAAGATTAATCATACTTTTGCAAATTCAAAGCAAATTTTATGACTTGGCGCAACAAGAGAGCAGCGCAAAAGCAAGAACAACTTTCCCCGCAAGTATTTATCCCTAACCCTACTACACCTGATTGCTGCAGTGCTACACAGGCAGCTATATAAAGTGGCCCGTTAACATGCTAAATGATGTTACATTTGGTGAAGAGCTCATATGGCTTGTTTAGGACTCGAGACCCGAGTCACAGACTTGAGGCTTACTTGTGACTTGCAAAACAATGACTTGGTCTCACCTCTGGTAGCCTTTACCCAGTGAAATATCACCATGTCAGTGAATGTAAACTACTGCTTGCAATCTGAGGAGATATGTACACATTACATGGGATTTATTGGGGGGTTTTTTTTAAACCATGTATCGAATCTGATATCGAGAATTGTGGAAATTCACTGGTATTGGTATTGACTACTAGATTTGATACCGTGACATCATTAATTTCAGTAGTTACAAGTTCCATTAGATTAATCTATAGTTGTTTACATCATACTTTTGCAAATTCAATGCACATTTTTTCACTTAGCACAGCAAGAGTAGAGCAAAGCAGAGCACAACTTTCCCCACAAGTGTTTACCCCTAACCCTGCTACACCTGGTTGCTGCAGTGCCACACAGGCAGCTATATAAAGTAGCCCATTAACATGCAGCTCGGCCTCATGCAGAATGACAAGATATAGGCATCTAGGGCGACAGATAACCTACCAAGAATAACCATAAAGTTATAGCACCACCACCATTTAGTGTTCACAGAGAGTCAGCACCGCTTTGTTAGTTATAAATCCCCGTTTTACCCTGAGTGGACAAAATAAAGGCGTCATGCTCACCCTTCCTCGGCCATTGTTGATATTAATGATGGATGTTGGACTTAAAGTTCTGCAATAAAGAACAGAAATGACAGCAGAGTTATTATCCAACACAAACAGCTCACTAGGATGACTTTATGTATTGAGATGTTTGATTAATCCGGTAGATTGTGGCCGGTTGTCGGAGAGAAACGCACCCTTTCCTCCTTTCGGGTAGCGGGTAAAGAGGACGTCATAATCCAGCGACATTGCTTTATTAGCACCAAGGCCCCATGCGTGCTACACAGTGGCGTCCAATGATCTGCCTGTTGTAGTTTAAAATAAGCATATGAATAAATACATGCAATATAAGTGTGAAAGAGTACCCAAAAAATACATTACAATTTTTGAACTCAATATATAAGACGAATGAATGAATGAAAGACTTTATTTCGAACATAAAATAAATAAAAACAGATACAAAATAATAACAAACAAAACAAGAGTAATAGTGTCCGGAAAGGAGTAGGTAGAAGTAAAACTTATATTTCCCTACCCCTTTCTCACTTCTCCTCTAATAACTCATATATCATAGAATGATAATATAATATAATATATAAACTATCCCAGATTTATTTACAACCCAAATTAAATATATGAACAGCATCCCAAGTTTATTTACAACCCACAAATCCATCCGGAGTTAAAAAGTAGATTTAAACCAACCCTTAACACAACCCTTATCACAACTCTTCCTCATCCATATACCTCCCAAAAATATATTTTTTGTATAGCTTTTTAAATTGATTTATATATAAGATAAGATAAGATAGAACTTTATTAATCCCGAAGGAAATTCTTGTGCCAGAGATTGCTCAAAAATACACCAAAATTACAACAAGTTCAAGTGTATAAAATTAAAAAAAGTACTATTTCTAGCACCAGTGCCTAATAGAATAACAATTAAGTAAGATACATTTAGTAAAATGAGTAAATAAGATAAGATAAGTAAAATCAAAAAGGTAAAGTAAGCTAAAAGAAAACAGAAAAATAAGTAACATTGCACATAATGAACAGTGATATTGCACATGAGAATGTAAAAAGTAGTATTGCACATGATATTGTTATTATATTTGCACTCAGTGTCAGGTGTTTTCAGCTGTCCTTCCTGCAGGAAGGAAATTATGGAAATTATATTCATTCTTGCTTCATTTCACAATAACAAAAAAAGTAGCACTAAAATCACTTACCAATATTCCAGAGTCCCTAAATAGATATATAAAGTGTTTTCAATCTGTACATTTTAAACTATGAAAGGAATTTTGTCAGAGAGTAATACACTTCGTGTACTGTTATTCTTAGTATCCTGAGACACTTCCCCTGTCAGATGTACATTCTGCATAGAGAAGAGGAAACGGCTGAAAGAAAAAACATTTTGTACGACACTGCATTTTTGCATTACTTCTTTTAAGTGTGTTTCTTTAAGCAAATGTGTCTCAATTTGCTTGAGTTGCGTGTAGCAATTTCTTTTCTACATGTGACGCATCTGTTGTCCAACTGGTGAAGACATTTTAAAGTTGCAGGAATGTTTTAAGAATTGGTATGTGCCATTAAATTGCAGTGCTTTGAGCCCCTTCAGCTATGGTACTCTCACATTCAGGTTACAGCTCAAAGTGGGAACCAGTTTGCTACGTTTCAAATAAAATTGTAACGTTAATGCAGCCACTGACTTTTTCCCAGTGAAATGACAAATTTTAGTTAGATTTTTCCAGACACTTATTCACAATACCACAAATTAAATGCATTGATGGCTTCCTGTGTTTTATGTCGTATCATTTTGCATGCCTTACAATTCATCTACCATATCGACGCAGCATTTTATATTCCTACAATCCAACTACATCGATAGGTACTCGGCAAGTTGTCCGTTACAGAGGACGTACTGTATGTCAATCTAAAATCAGTAAACTGAAAGTATACTCTCTTATTTTAAGTGTAAAAGAAGTATAGTAATAGCACACTTGAATAAACTCCATTTTGGTAAGGGTTGTCTTACTTTTCTTACAATAACTTTGTGGTTATTTCAGTCAGTGATAGTATTAAGGGCAAGTTGGGCAACTATGGATAGACTGTTACACTGCAATTGTGGTTGTGCCTGGAGAGGACAGTATTTCAATCAGAATATTAAATTCACGTGTAGCCCTTTGACTTAAACGGTTACACCAAGTTCTCTTTTGCAATACAATTTGCTTCATCATCCACAGTGAGCAGCTACAGTTTGTCTACAGAAACAAAATGTACTATTAAGTCTGATGTACTGAATTCAACATGCCTTATAATATTTTGTTAAATGTTACAAACATGTCACAATATGACTACAAGTAAAAGAATGAAGCAAGTCAGACTGCACCTTAAAAAACAACACCTAAAGACACATTGAGACAAAGTGAGCAGGCTTAGCCTGGTAAACAAGTTTACCTCCGGAGGCAGGTAAACCAGTTACCTGCCTGCATGGACACACCCACTTGTGGGACTGCCATTCCAGTTGTTGTTTATTTATTTCTTTATTTATTTTTATCAATGTACATTTTAAACTGTAAATTAAATTATGTCAGAGAGTCTGTATACAGTCTATATGTATGCTAAGTATTTTCTCAATACAGCAGTGCCCTGGGGGTATAGGTGTAGTGAAAGCCGGTGACAATTTCAGATGTTAGAGCAAATAGGATCTGTTGCTGTGCTGATGCGCTAATAAAACTCCCCGTTGAATTGGACACCTTGACTTGCTGAGGTCTTCTTCGGGAAAAACCCTATCTGGCCACAATATTCATTGTTTCTTAGACATTATGTTTACAGTTTTGTGTTTACATAAAACCAGATTATCTCTGTACAAACCTTTCACAAAAATAAGACGTGACAAAACTCATATTAATGCAACAGGCAGAGTTCAAACTTTTTAATAGTTATTTATTTTAATCATACAGATGTGCAACTCTGAGCCTTTCCCTAAAAAGAAGGCAAACACTTCCACTTAAATGTACATTTCCCTTGAGCATTATTTATCAAATATAAATAAGGCCTCTAATACAGCCAAATGAAATGACAGGAAATAGTAGTGTTAGTCTTTTATAAGGGTATTGTTGTGTCATAGTTGGTCTCTATTCCTTTTAGAGTTTGAGAAACTCATTTATTTTTTCTTCCTCGACTGCTCGGTCAAATGCTGCGAAGTCCTGAAAGGAAGAAAAGGTGTCGGGAGTCAGAGATTTTGGGTTGAGGGTGGAGGGGATGCAGAGAGACAGAGAGAGAGTAGCAGTTATTATACAGAGTTTTTAAACAAATCCTGCAGTAATATATGTATTAATTACTATAAATTGTAGAGATTGTGTCCTGTACATGTTATATGTTGAAGTCAATCCATCCAAGAGTTGTTGAGATATTTCAGTCTGGACCAAAGCGGTGGATAAACCAAACAACCAACTATCATTATAGAGCCATACTACGGGGCTAAAAATAATATATTTAACGGAATAAACTGCATCTCTATGATAATTTGTACCTCTTAATAGGCCTTTTTGCAACCTGTGAGGATCAAACAGACACTCCTAAAGCCAGAGCATCTTCTCTGTCACAACAAAATCTGAATGAAATTACTTAAAACCCTCCAGGAGTAACCTGAAGTGTGTGTGTTGGGGGAGGGTTTAGAGTGTGTGCCAACACACCCTTGTGTGTGTGTGTGTGTGTATAACATACCTGTGTGTGTGGGATTGCTATACTGTAAATATTTATTTAATCGCTGACTCCACCCCAGACTAGCAAAGGTTTTTTTTTTTTCCTCTTTCCAAATGCAGCAAGCGTGTAAATGACTTACATACGATTAGAATTTCATTACTTTTGAGAAAATGTTATTGTCAATACACCTTATTATTACTTTTGCAGGTTATTGTGTGAGACTTACCCCACAGTAGACGTCTCCATTGAATATTTTAGGGGGCAGAGCCTCCAGGTTCCCCACCAGTTTCCTCATTAATTTCTTGTTTTCCTCACTCGCAGAAATGTCAATCACAGTGTAGGCAATACCTTTGCCGTCAAGGACCATGAAAATTTTTTGCTGATTTTTCTTTATCTGGAGAAGACAGAATTTCATCAGTTACATTTGCAAGAATATTAAATTCACGTGTAGCCCTTTGACTTATACGGTTACTCTACCACGTTCTTGCAATAAAATTTGCTTCACCGTCCACAATGAGCAGCTACAGTTCGTCTACAGAAACAAAATATACTTTGAAGTCTGAAGTACTGAATTCAACATGCCTTATGCCTTTTTTATAAATGTTACCAATATGTCAATGTATTAAAAATATGACTACAAGTAAAAGAATGAAGTAAGTAAGACTGCATACTGTACCTCCATGTTACCACTCACGGTGGATGCAAACACTTTGATCCCCATATTTGTTATTTTAACAACAACACCTTGATGTAGAGACAGACTGAGAGAAATGCAGAGAGACGGAATGTTCCAGTGCCCTAAATGACGGATGTGTGGAGCTGGTTTTTAGACATGTTTGGACACAGCTTACCTGCCTACATGGACACACCCAGTTGCGTGACTGCCATTCCAGTTGAAGATCCCGCCTACAGCGATTGTGAAAGAACAACACACACCTACATACACACACACACACACACACACACACACACACACACACACACTACCACCAGTGGTGGAAAGTAACTAAGTACATTTACTCAAATACTGTGCATAAGCACATTTAGAGGTACTTGTACTTGACTTAAGTATTTCCTGTTTATTTCAGAGGGAAATGTTGAACCTTTTACTCCACTACTAGGCCTTTTCCATGGAAGATATTTTGACAGGAAAAGTACAAGTGTAAATGATAAAATGTATGATAGCTGAATTCAATTTAGCTGATTTGTTACTGTACAGATTGTGTTGATGATTAAAGATTACCTATTATGCTTTTGTGTTTTTCCCTTATCTTTAATGCGTTCTTTTGATTTTGTGCATGGAAAAGGTTTGCAAAGTTACAAATCCCAAAGTCCACGTCAAAGGGAGTTACTCTCCCCAACAGAAACACTGCTCCTGAACTGCCTGAAACGCCTTGCTTGAAGTTCCGCCTTTTCTTCTGTAACGTGGTGATGTCACCAAGTAACACATTTTGCCTATAGTGGCTAGTTTGACCCGCCGTCAAACAAAGGTAGTTAGAGCGGAGCTGGAGCGGAGTCCGAAGAGTTTGGTTTGGTTGACCAATCACAACAGAGGGTCAGCTGACCAATCAGAGCAGTCTGGGCTTTTTGGGGGGCGGGGCAGGAGGTCAAACAGAGCGTTTTAGACAGAGGGTGAAAAGAGGTGCTGCAGCACAGCTGGTATGAAAAAAGTGTTCTAGTAGAAACCCAAAATACAAGTATGCACCTGAAAATAAGCACAATAGGTCTTCTTTAATATAATTACTGATGATTATTATTTACACAAATTAAGAAGTCATTGCTGTATTTCATGGTGTAAATTGTATCTTGGCCGCTGTTTTGGTCAAGTTTAACAACATTTACTCCCTAATCAACTGGGTGGAATCAATCAAAAACTGCCAAGTTAAAAGGTGCAAGTGTTGTAAGAAATACAAATTTATTGATCAGCATTCACATAAGCCAAATAAAGCAAATTGTCATGCAATACAAAGACAATGTAATCAGTATCTTACTACAGGTCAGTGGACCTTAGCTTTGTGATTGGCAGAATCTCCCAGAAAAATACGAATCACTACAGAAATAAGTATGAAAAAAAGTGTTACGAGCAAACTTTTGCCCGTTTACACAGTATGTTATTCAAAATCACATTTTCAATTGCCGCAAAGTTTATTTTCTACATCTTTTATAGCAAATAACACAGCATCTATTTGAGGAAATGCAAAGTGTGTAGCTTTCTAAGCTTTCCTTAAAGAGCAACTGAACACCAGCTGAAAATCTTGTTTTCTGCAGACCTCCAGTGGTTTAACTTCTCTCTTTGGTGCTGTGACGTGAAGTATACTCCAGAGTATGTTAGTACACCATCACATGACTGTTGGGTGTGAGTACAGGTGTAACAGACTTAAAACTTTCAACCAGAGAGAGCCATAAAAGCTGTTTTTTCAGCCTGGCGTTATGTTACTCTTTAAATTTAGTGAAATTGCAAGACAGGTTATTCCTTGAGGCATTTTGTTATCACGAGAGAACGAGTGGATCCAGCTCATAACAGACTCTCCCAGCCAGGTCTTCAGGGACCTTCTCATCAGTGTTATCAACATCAGCATTGTTGTCTTTCGGGACAGGACTGTGTGCGTGCTCCTTCACTTGGGTATTGGGGTCTCTGAGGGCGATAAGGGGGGTAACAATTGCAATCACAAGGATGTCTTTCAAATTGTTTGATCTGAAATAAAATGTGTAAATCTTGGCAAATAACATCAGCTACGTATTTTTTTTATCACCTTCCATCGTATGTTACATTGCTCCTGTCTTCCACATCTTGCTTCATCGCTCCTCCAAAGCTGTTAATAAACTGAACCATAGTACCTGAAAAGAAAAAAAGAGGTTTTGAGCTGACTCAAATACAGGGGAAATCCAGAGCAACTATGTCATTTTTAGCGGTACTGATTTTTTTGGCCACTCGGGGGCAGCACAACAAGCTGTATTAACCCCCTCCAAAGGCCCAGAGACACCAAGCCAACAGCAAAGAACTAGTGGCGATGAAAGCGTCAGACACGGGAAGACTAGCGCCGACGGTTCGGGACACACCACCAAAAACTGGGCCAACAGACACTCACCGACGGCAAGGAGCAAGGAGTAGTTGGTGTTGAGATATTTTCCATGCTTCACTATGTTTATCAGCTAATCGCTAACCTTGCTTATCTGCCGTTTGCTGCTGGGCAGGTCATGTTCATTGGGTTTATTACAGTTTTTTGAAAACAGCAGTCTGCAGCTGAAAGACTGAACCAAAGCAGTGAAGTTATGGGCCCTTAAACCAAAACAATGAGCTGAAAGATGCTACACTCCTTAGAGCTGAAGGAAACTGCAGAATTGGATGAAAATGATCTGTGGGTAACATACTGTCTTTTTTTTAAATTATTGAACCTCTTAGGGTCAGCGGAAACAAGCTGTGAACCCAACACTGATGCATTTTCACCGCGAGTTGCGAGCCCTAAAACCAAATCAATGTGCTGGGGAGAACTGAAAATGATCACTTGGTTTGTCACTAAAAGCTCCAACTTTCACATTATAATTTCAATTTTTTTTCCGTTGTTAATATCAATATTTTACTTGGTGCAGCTTTAAACAATCTAGACACATTACATGACAGTAAAACAAAGAGGACATCGGGGTAATTTTGGAATATAAAAAGTGTCTGCCACTTACCAGTACCCCGCCATCTCCTTCTCCAGACCAGGTAACCTACAACCAGCACGAGTAGCAACACCACTAGCCCACCCACAAGTCCTGGGACAACTGAAGAGGATGAGGCTACTGTAGGGGTTAAAAGATCATGTAGCAGAGTTAGTGATGGAGAAAGTTAGCTATATTAAGACAAACAAACTCTCAAGGGCTCTTTGGGTCTTACCGATTACAGTGACTTGGAGTGACTTGGAGGGAGCAGAACAGAAGGACTTTGAGGATATGTTTACGCCGTAGACACATGCATACACTCCTTGGTGTTTATATTCTACTGCAGAGAATTCAAAGTATGCCAGGTAGAAGATAGAGTGGCCAAATGCTTCGATCGCTTCAGAGGTGTTCGTGTCAGTCTTTGTCAGATAGAACAAACCCCCAGGATATCTGGAATGAATAGAGCAAGTGACAGAGAAGCTGCTGCCTTCGTTGACCGATATTTTGTCAGGGCTGTAGATCACCATTGCATGAGGAGATGACAGGGAGATGCTGGGCTTTTCCAGTGTCACTGCAGAAAAGAAGACCGATTTTTACAAACTCATCATAAAACCTGGTTGCAATCTTGCACAGCACAAACTTCCAACAATTGTGTTCAAGCAAAGTAGCCAATTATTGACCTTTGACAGTGAGCTCAGCAATATTTCCTTGAGGATAATAGATGACTTGATTGGGCAATTTCTTGTGATATTCACAGAAGTAAGACCCCTTCTGGATGAAGTCCACTGAAGGGAAGGTAAAGGTTGCAGCTTCGTTCTCAGAGAATTTTTCCATTTTATATGAGTCTTGGCTCCTTTTCAGGATGAATGTCCCACCCAAGTGTTCTGTTACGATAGTGCAGGTGATCTCAACTCTGTCACCCCAGTTCACCTCTGCAGCAGGACTAAAAGTGATTTGGGGCTTCTGTAGAGCACCTGTAACAGATAATATGTTGTAGTAAGTTTTGTCATAACAGCCAACGCAGCTTCATCCAACACCAGCTGGGAAGTAATGACTTCATTCACAGATTCAAAATGAGCCAGACCTCTTACCTAAACAGATAGCGCCAGCATCTTCACCGTGCCCGCAGTTATTTTCTCCAAAACCGGGATGCCTGCAATGTGTGAGAGCAACCTCTTGGCCTGAACACCCCACATTATCCAGCCATATTGGACCAGTGCCTCTACCAAAGTGGGCACTTGCTGGATTAGAAACTGCGTGACCGCAGCCAAGCTGTCTACATACCACATCGGCATTGCTCATTTCCCATTCGTCATCACACACAGTTCCCCACTGGCTTTTATAGAAGACCTCCACTCTACCGGAGCATTGACCTGAGCCTCCGACCAACCGAATCTGTGCTGCATATCAAAACAGAAATTAAGTGAGTCCAAATGCAAAGTTGTTGAGACATGCATTTTCATATATTTCTAAGGGTGTATTTGAATTTCATATGCATGTATTAATACACATACATTTTCCTTTTAAAGCACAAAGTGAATACATTGTATTTTCAAAGTCACATCACACACATCACATCGGAAGCTAATTTCAACAGCGATGGTAAAATGTTGATTCACAAAAAAGCAGTGATGTGAAATATGACTTGGATGTATGTCACTTTTGTAATGCAAGTGAAACACCAAAGCAATCATTTGACATTTTTGGGAATATTCTAATTCTATTTCTCTTTCGTGCTGAGCGTTAGTTACAATAAATGGCCGATTAGCTTAGCTTAGCATAAAGACTAGAAACAGGGAACCAGCTAGCCTGGCTCTGTCAGAAAGAAACAAAACCTGTCTAACAGCACCTCTAAAGCACATTATATCTGATTTATAATTAATTTAGGGTAGCTGTGTTTCCTGTATGTGTAAACCGAATACAATTGTGAAACAAATGCTAATGATATTATATTATTTGTTTAGAACATATTATTTAAAAGGCTTTACCTGCACAGAGGGCACCAGCATCAAATTCGTGCCCACACCTTGATCCTGTGAAACCTTTGAGTGAGCATTGCTGAAGAGACGTCCCATTGGCAAAACATGAATCGCTAGCCTCCACTACTGATCCACTGCCTTGGCCAAAATGGCCGCCGCCGGGAGCGCTCACTGCATTTCCGCATTCCAGCTGGTCGCACACCAACTGAGCTTTATTCAGGTTCCAGTCTGTGTCACACACCGTTTGCCACACGTCGCCATGACGCACCTCTACTCTGCCACCGCACTCATCCTTACCATTAGCCAACCGGACCTCCAAACTTCCTGTGAAGTCAAGTTAAATAAAATGATTATACAGCATCAGACATTTCAAATTCAATTTGATGTAGTCAAAGACATGGCAGATAAATAATAATGAAAGACAAACACTAGTGATGTACTTTCTTGTTCCCTACATTGCACACAATGCAATGTGGAGATTGAAAGAGGCAACACGTTTTGTAAAACTAAAGAATTAGGAGAGATACAACTGAATAACAACAAGCAAGCGTGTATTATCTTTTTGTCTTTTTTTGTATGCTTTTTCTTACCCGTGCAGACAACACCAGCAACTGAGGTGGTGTTGCAAGTTCTACCTCTAAACGGACTCTGCGGGCACTGACTCAGCGTTGACTCAAATCCATTGCATTCAATTTGTTCGATCCAGACCTGTCCCGAGCCATGGCCATATTCAGTCATGGTGGTAATCTTATGAGTCCTCCCGCAGTCCATCTGTCTGCACACCACATTTGCATCATTCACATCCCAGGATTCACCACACACAGTCCCCCACTGGCCTTTGTTGAAGAACTCCACTCTTCCACTGCAACGACTGTGTCCACCGGTCAACTTCACATTGCCTGAAAATGACAGTTGTGATATGAATGTATAGTCCAACTTTGGTATTTGTTTTTTATTTGTATACGTTTTTGGTCAGAATTGTAATGACCTAAAAGAAGAAATTGTGGTTTTATTTATTTTCGTGCTGTGAAAGCGCTCCCTACATTAGTGTTCTCCGGGGGCATGAATTTTTGGTACCAACTGACAATGTCTATTTTAATTTTACTGGTGCCAGATATAATTTGTAATATTGATTCAATTACAACTGAAACACAAGCAGTTAACCAGCTTGGGGGTCAACATTGTCAGTCGTTGCTTGGTCCCGTCTGTGATTTGAGCACTCCCTATGTTATTCCGTGACTACGTTAGTTACTCTGTATTTACTTCACGAGGTAACATACAGAGTAATGATGAGGTTGCTGGACTATTACGGGACTCATTGCTTTGACTTTTGAAAGTTTGGCCATTTGTCATATCGTCACCATATCTTGACCCGTAAAAGAGAGGCAGCTAAGGCTAGATAGGCCAATCTCCTTTCAGAGCCTGACTCTAGATAGTGTTGAAATAACATGAATGAAAATGAGTGCCTAGTGGCAGTCATAACCTAAGGAAGCTAGGCCACACACTTTTATTGGCTACTCTATCAAAAGGTAAGCACAACTACAAGCCAAATATTCTTTTCTGTAGGCCTATCAGCCAAGAATACTTAATCATACTTTTATAAATATAAGTACATCTCGATCAAAAGATTAAGTACAAGTAGGCCTATAAGCCAAGTATTCTTAGACTTTTCTGTATACTTGTCAGTATGAGACAAGTATACTTATACATACTTTTGTTAAGTATATCTCTAATAAGTACATAAAAAGTAAACTGAAAGTATACTCTATTATTTCAAGTTTAAAAGAGGTATACTAATAGCACACTTGAATAAACTTCTTTTTGGTAAGGGTAGCCTAACTTTCTTCAACTTTCCAAGTTAAGTACAAACTGAACATCATGATGGGTCCTCCCAAATGTTGACCGTTGTGAAGGGACAGATGTCTTGAAATAATCAGCGCCATGTGGGCTTGTTCAAATAGGGAGGATCAAAAAAGTATTGTATTTAACATTTGTAGGCTACATGACAAGCCTGATGCTGCATTCACATTGACCATGTCCAAGATTGCATACTTTTTCTTTTTCTTTAAGTACATCCTGCAGCGGCCCTTGCAAAGTATGTACTGTCGCATGCAGTATGCATACAATTGGGACACACTACTTCTTCATAACATTGTAACTTTGACCCTCTTGCTCATATATCGCAGAGGATTGTGGGTCAGAATAGTCAGAAAGGCATGCTGGCTTGCATACTGCAAAATATGACCGGATGTAGTAGGACATCCTGGTATTTTTGGCATACTGTATTCCACATACTATGTATTGGGACATACTAAATCTTTATCTTACATACTAAATAGTATGATAGTATGGGTATTGGAACACACAGATGGAATCAGGCCGACAACAGATGGCAAACCTGATATCATTTTAGTGGACGAGACTGTAAAATTAGGGGAGGCCATCAGAGAATACCGGCAACGTTCAAATATTTGTATCTTTTTGCCATCGTCCATGACAAAATTTATGACAGGATGTTACGTAGCTCCCTCACACAAAGAGAATGTTAAATTTGCAATTTAATATTAAGAGAAAGCTGCATTTTATAGCTACATACATTAATAATTACATAAAATAAAAGACACAAAATAATTTTATTTAAAGATCCAGTGTGTAGGATCAGGCGGTATCTAGCGGTGAGGTGAGGAGATTGCAACCAATTGAAGCCTCTCCCGTGTGCCAAGCGTGTTGGAGAGCTACGGTGGCCAACGCAAAAACACGAATGGTCCTCTCTAGAGCCATTTGGAGAGGGAATTCAAATTTCAATTCAGCTTCAAGTCTTACCTGAACATTCAACAGATGCCTCTTCAATGTGATCTTGGGCGGTCCTGAAATAGTCTCTAAGTGTGCACTGTGTGAGAGAGCTCTCTCTACCGTTACAAGTGATTTTAGAACCTCTCAGATGTCCGCCTTGACCATATGATCCCGTGGACTTGACGGGATCTCCACAATTCATCTCTCTGCACACCACTGTTGCTTCATTCATTCCCCAATTAACATTATATGCTGGTGACCATTGGCCACCATGGTTGAACTCCACTCTGCCTGAACACTGGTTAGTCCCATTGACCAGTCTAATGTCAGCTGGAAAGCAAGGGGGAGAGAATCAGTCTTAGTTGGTGTTTGGACAAAGAAATATCTGGTTGATTCAAATTTTATGTCATATTCTGATTGATATAGTCATAGAAATAACTCATTAAGTGCGACAGATAAATGTAAGCATTGAAAACACTGTAAAATAAAGTTTAACAACAGAGTAATAACCGAGATGATACCTGAGCACACCACACCAGCATCTTCACCGTGACCACAGTTGTTTTCTCCGAGGGTGGGATGTCGACAGTGCAAAAGGGACGTCTCATTTCCGACACAGCCTACATCATCCAGCCAGATGTCTCCTTGGCCTTCGCCAAAGAAGGCCCTGCCTTTGGCTGTCTGGGCTGTCCCACAGTCCATGGCTCTGCACACCACCTGAGCATCTTTGATGTCCCACTCATCATCACACACTGTTCCCCACTGGCCGTCATGCTGAACCTCCACTCTACCAGAGCATCGGTCAGTGCCATTGACAAGCCTTAGCGGTGGCTCACCTGAGGAGAGGTTCATTCATGTTAATCCAAGACAAACTACACAAGCTACTCACAAGCTAAAGTCAAATTACAAAACATTAGGCTTTATCTGGACTGTCAAATGCACTCAGTTTAGTGGTTATTAAGGTAGTTACTTAGTTGCCACCATCAGAAAGAAATATTCATTCATTATTCCTTCATATTCACATTCATTATTTTATAAATTATCATTATTTTAAATCATATTTAGTTCCAATTCTACCTACTGCTGTTTTAATACGCATAAGCTGACCTTGTTTTTAATAATCATGTGTGCTTTTCTATCCTAGTTGTGCTACAGTACAGTATATCCCAGTCTTTTGTGTCTTACCTGCACACGAAAGAGAAACACCTTCACATGCCCCTGCGTGTAATTCAAGTGTGCATTGGGAGATGGAGCTCACATTGCCAGAGCATCTACTTGTATACCCTCTCAGTCCGCTGTCACCAAAGTTGAAGATTTGTTGGTTTTTTTTGGGAGTTCCACAACTGAGTTCTTTACACACCACCGCAGCCTCTGCATTGCCCCAGTTGTTACAAATTTTCCCCCATTGTCCATCGTGAAAGACCTCCACTCTGCCAGAGCAGCTGTCAGTCCCATTGAACAATCTGACTGAATCTGGAAAGCAGTTTAGAAGAGGTATTGTATTTAAAATGTGCAAGAGAAAATAATATTAATATTTCAGTAATGACATTTTGTTCACATGATAGGATTTGTGGTAAGCAGGACAGATTGTGCTGCTTCTGAATATGTGGTATTGCGACAAAGAACAACCAAAAACAGAGGAACTGCAAAGGATGATTGCGACAGGCTACAGGAGGATTTTTCTAGTGAAATTGGGAAGTAATGTTCAAGAAAACTCCTCAGAAAATATCAGCAGGGGTTTGAGTGCCGATACAGTAGGTACATCAACAGCAGACATGCATGCGAAAACCAATCAATACTTTCCAGAAATGGCTATACATCACCATTGCATACAAATGCACATTTATGAATCCCTCTTGGATTTCCAATTGTACTTTGAGAAAGAAACAGTACAGCATGTGTTACCTGAGCATATAACACCAGCATCTTCATTGTGGTCACAGTCGTGTTGTCCAAAACCTCTGTGCGGGCAGTCACCAAGGGTCTTCTCATGACCAGTACACTCAACGTCGTCCAACCAAACCTGATCCCGACCTCTGCCGAAGTAGGACTTGTACTTGACCGAGAGAGCACTCCCACAGTCCATCTCTCGACATACAACAGCTGCTTCCGGCATCCCCCATCTGTCGTCACAGATTGTTCCCCACTGTCCATCGTGGTAGACTTCCACTCGACCAGAGCACCGATGAGTCCCGTTCACCAGCCGAATTGGTTTACTGTCTGTCAGTTTAGGTGAAAAAGGAAAAAAAAAAGTCACTTTAATTCAGAAATCACCCAGAAC
Organism: Sebastiscus albofasciatus; assembly: GCA_916701655.1. Taxonomy (NCBI): domain Eukaryota; kingdom Metazoa; phylum Chordata; class Actinopteri; order Perciformes; family Sebastidae; genus Sebastiscus; species Sebastiscus albofasciatus. Next base: position 78,009 of record CAKAOI010004105.1, on the reverse strand, counting down.
AGCAGCTATGACCATGTAAAGTTCAACACAAAATTACTAATGTAGTCTGAACACATAGGTGACTTACTTGTACAGAGAATAGTAGCATCTATACAGCTTTCCTTGCTATCCTGAAGTGTGCACTGTGAGATGGAGCTCTCATTTCCAGCACAGTTGGGTTTGATGCCACCCACATCACGTGCCTCTCCAAAATGTTCAGTTTGAGTGCTAGGACTGCCGCAGTTAATCTCTCGGCACACCACTTCAGCATCTGCCATGGTCCAGTCACTGCTGCACACTCGTTTCCAGTTGCTATCATGGTAGACTTCTACTCGGCCACTACATCGATTGGTTCCGTTGACCACCCTCACATGTTCTGCAAATGATTGATAGGTAGATAGGAATTTAAATAAAATCATCTTGTGATTGTGTGTAAGAACTTTGAAAATAACAAATGTGTAGGCCTAAGCCTTTTTCATGTTAAACAAATGTTTGACATTTGGGGAATTACATTTTTGCTTGCAGGTGGAATTAGGTGACAACATTGATACAATTCTCATGTCTGTCCATTAAATATGAAGCCAGGAGACGGTTAGCTTAGCTTGGCAAAAAAAATGGAAACGGGGGGAACAGCTAGCTGGGCTCTGTCCAACGTTATAACAAAATCTGCCTACCAGCTCTTCTGCAACTCACTATTAACATATTCCCATTTGCTTAATCTGTACGAAAAGTGTAAGTGAATGTAAAAACAACCATTTTATGGGGTGTTATCTGCTGTACTATTTCTTGGGTCTGAGCAGTTGCCAGGAAACCAGCAGAAACTTCAGGAAGTAACTGCTCCCAACCAAGAAAATAGACAAAGAGCGTATATTGCCAAGAAGTGAAAGTCAGTTGTTTGTTCCATTGCAATATCAGCGTCCAGCAGTAGAGCTACGCTTCCGCCATTTTGGACTGAAAGCGACTACCAGACACCAGTAAAATGTCCGCCTAAAAAGTGTTGTTCTAAAGTAAAACAAAATGATTCCTATTCTATTGTCATATTCTACCGAAATGGCCTGTGCTGAACAATAAAATATTATAAATATAATAAGTTGTTTCAGTCCAAAATGGCAGCAGCGGCTGTTGTCAAAAAACACTGGAGTTTCGTCTCTTTGTTTCTATACTCTTTGATATAGATACTCTGTACGCTAATTATGAAGCCAGGAGCCGCTTGGCTTAGCTTAGCTTATTTTAGCTTAGCTTAGCTTAGTTTAGTTGAGTTGAGCTTAGTTTAGCTAAGTTTAGCTTAGCTTAGCATAGAAACAGCTAGTCTAGCTCTGTCTGATGTTAACAAAAACTTTCATGTGATATCTTGTTTGTTTAATCTGTACAAAAACAAAAGTGCTAAGCTAACCAGCCAGTGAAAAGAGCTCAAACAGAAAGAGAAATACAGAAATCTCTCAATTAAAATAACTTTTACGTTCGTACAGGAACACATCGCTAAAGCTAAGAAGCTCATTGAGAAAATAGTGCCTTTGTATTGAACAGTAACAAGACCTAACAAATAAATATACTGTAAACTGTTGAATAGCACAAATAGCTCTCCATACGGCTAAAGTCATGCAACTAAGCTTGTGCAATTTCTACCCCAGGTTCAGAAATATATTTTAAGGGGACACTCAACCATTTTTACACATCAAGTACTGTTTACTTGTCATGAGGAGTACCTTATTAAGAGGTACTCAGAGCATTTTTGGAACTTGACCCATACCTGGGACTATAAGTCAGGATATCTCTGCCTCTGCGGCTTTGATTTTGACCATTCTTTTTTTAATCTGACCTCCAACTTTATGGAAGTACAACACTAAATTGTTGGATCACTCCTTTAAATATTTAAATCTTTTAAAATACCACTCAACACTATCATAGCAAAGCATAAGCACTCATGTTGCTTTGTTTTGAATGAACATGTAGAGCGAACATGAAGTGCAATGAAGTGGAAGTGTGTGAGTGCATGATGACTTTTCACCAAACATACCGACATGATATATATATAAAAAAATTAAGTCAGCTGGTGACTGTGAAGTTTAGGGTTATCTCCCTTCTCTACCTCCTGCCGTTTGAACTTTTGAACCTTTGCAGCAACCGGTCATGTGCTGACCTTGTTGTTTGCTGCTGCTGCTGCAACAGCATTAACCACCACAGGTATAAATCATCTTAAAGTAGAGAACAAATTGTGAAATTACAATGCAATCACAGGGTTTTTTGATGCAATAATATGATTAGTTGCTCAGATAAATGCTGCGTTAGCTGCTTTTCTCCACAGCTGTATTTCCCAATTTATTGAGGAAGAGCCTTGTAATGCAGACTAGATGCCAAATAGATATTTAAAGCAGAATTCAACATTTTGGAAATAAGCTTATTCACTACTGGCACTTACCACTCTTATATTTACTCGATAAACAAAAGCTACAGCCAGCAGCCAATTATCTTAGCTTAGCAGAAACACTGGAAACAGACGGATACAGCTAGAGTGGCTCTGTCTGAAGGTGACAAAATCCAACTACCAGCACCTCTAAAGCTCACCAATTAACACTGTAGCCTTATATATACTGAGTGTGGTATCAATCTTCTCAACTCTTTGCGAGCAAACAAATAAGCATGTTTGTTTAAGCGTCTAATTGAGTGGTATCCTACTGGTAATTCAACTTTGAATAAAACACAAGTGGGTCAAGTAAAGGAAACATAACTGATAAAAGTGAATGAACTCAGTCTTACCTGAACAGATAACCCCAGCGTCTTCACTGTGGCCACAGTTATTGTCCCCAAACTGTTTGTGAGGGCACTTAACGACAGAAGACTCACTACCAGTACACTGCACATCATCCAGCCAGATCATGTTCTTTCCCTCCCCAAAAAAGGCAGCTTTTTTGGCCTCAAGAACTGTCCCGCAGTTTAACTCTCGACACACCACCTCAGCGTTGGTAATGGTCCAGAAATCATCACACACCGTTCCCCAACTGTCTTGGTTGTAGACCTCCAGTCTACCAGAGCAACGCGAAGAGGTGCCAACCAGCCTAATTTGGTCACATTCTAGAAAAGAAAAATGAAGGCACCATGAAATCAATAACAAAAAGTCCTTTTTTACTAGATCGAGGTTTAAAATCTAAATATCTGATTAATATGCATGTGTTTTCAGGTATGAAACATAACTTACTGACCTGTAAGCAGCAGTAGACTCAGTAGACCTACAGCAGAAACATATAGTAAAATGTTCAATCTAAAACAATAATGTCCAATAAATACACAGCAGTCAGTGATGTAATTTATCAAATGCATTATGTATCAGGATAAGACCCTTGCAATGTAGGCTACCATGAAGTTAAAAAAATACAAACTTCATAATTGTCCAACATGAACTTTGTCAAATTGATCAAAGAAATAACATTTGATAACAAAACAAAAAAAAAAATCTTTGAATACCAACTATGAGACTTTCACTTCTCTTTATCTTTCTCATTGTTTTCAAAGCATGCAACCAAACTATTAACTGTATTCACATGATAAGAAAGATAGTCAGAAACTCACCTATTGACAAATACAAAACAAAAGGTAGTTTCTCAGCAGAATTGAAAATCATGTTGTGTCTTCAAAGTAGATCAAATGCTGTCAAGGTACAGTCAAAAAAAAAAAAAAGTATTGTTAAAAAGGGTGTTACATTACTATCTCGTCTGTCTTCGGCAGAACATGAGAAGCTAGTTGATTTTTGGAAGCCATCCAGTTTTTTTCTGACCAAAATCTACAAAGGAGATTAAGTAGCCCTCTTACCTTTTAAATCCAACAAGGGCAACTATTTAAATGAATCACAATTCAAAATAAAAAGCTGATTACATCAGCCAAAGCATAGACGCCCCATGTACTGATCCAGTAATTGTCATGAATAAAAAGGGCTGCCTGAACTTGGACTGCAAACTGGACACATGTTGACATTTTTATCAATCATTAAACACAGGGGATGACATTTGAGGAGGAGATATCATTTTGTTTTACACAATATCTACATTACTATTTGAAAAAGACAGTACATTTAACAGGAAAACACACCCACATGTAACATAATGCTGGTATTAATGATAGTAACGCTGATTTATTTACACAACAAATGATCAACTGCAGAAAAATAACAGGGGAATGTAGATCAAAAGGAGAGTTGTCATGAACAAATGTCAAGAGGTGACCACTGTCTCCCAATGTCCCCTCCCAACTCGGGTTATCATTCACAGTGGCCCTTTTATGTTGAATTTGTACAAAGCACAGACATTTCCCCTCTTTCTTTCCATTTCAATGATGAACTAACCTAAATGAAATGGCCACTTTGCTGTTTATTTGCTGCAGCTACGCAACATATCGTAAGATCTTTAAGAAAGCCTCCACAGACTACATGAGTACTAATATGCCACTTAATGAAATTAAATAAAAATGGCACTATATTGTGAATAGTTCAAGATCTTACACTGTTTCAGGAACTTTTACATACTTTTGTGTTCAATTTTGTACCTTCAATTTGAAAAAAAAATATGAACGCAAAACCACATTCAGTTCCATTATAAATATGAGCTTTGCTTTGCAGTGGCATTCTTATTTCAATTGTAATCCTGGCATTAATTATGCATTTTCAAACATATAGTTATTTGATGCATCATGCATCACACCTTAATATGGTTAGTCCTAGTTAATATGTTGGCATTTTATTTTTTTCTCAAAATGTGATCCAAGACCTTGATTTTGTTGCATTGTTATTAATATTATGCAGCTTTAAAATGACTTTTTTTTAACTCCAAATCAGTGAAAAATCATATTTTACAAATAATCTTCTTACCTTACAAAATGAGTTGATGCTGGGTTTTTTTGCTCATCAGAATAACAGGATATTTATGGACTGAGCCAACAGACCTTCTGTTCAACGTGGCTAACACCTCCCCTTGAAAGTCTGAGCCTCAGTATTTTTTATACTTGTTCAGTTCCTGTTACTTACAATGCTGCAGTGCAGTTCCTTTTAAATGCATCGGATGTTACGAGAAGAGGCCAAGCCGTTCTCAAAGTGACCCAAAAGAAAATGTCAAACAGCCGGATGCAAAATTATCAATATCAAGGAATGTGTTCATATTTCAACAGAATTAATTGGCATAATTTCACCCATAAACTACAGTTTTTTTTTTCTTTTTAGCTAACTACCATATGTTATGGTGCCATTATTTATTGGTGGATGTGTACTGTACTATTTTGTACATATTTATTAAGTTATGTATATGGATTTTGCAAGACATCTAGTTTTTTTTTTTACTTTTTTAGGTGACTTTTTAATATCTGGCTAGGGACAACAACAACAACTTTTGGCTTTTTATATATTTTTTTACATTCAGTATGCAAAACTAATACAATGAAATGAATTGCATACACAGCAAGTAAGTTAAATCCGATGACATCTGTTAGCCGTTATCCCCAAGGTGTTCTTTTTTCAGTTAATTTTCTCTTCCTGTCCGATTACATGGCGGCTGACACTGCATAACTGACTTGTCTATTCAGCATTTTAGGTTGCCTTTTTTGCACACATAATAACATGAATTTCCCTTATTTGCCTCTTTTTGTCATTTCACAAGACAACCAAACCTCCAACTTCCTCTTGATGGTGTACTTTTCTCATATTGTGTCATGTACAACCTGTGCATGCATGTGTACATACTTACTATACAATTGATAAGTCTTCCATGTTTTCCTCATACTGTATGTTTTAGTATTTGTTGAATATTAATCAAGTTCTAAAGGAGATCAGAAAAGTTTTCACAGAAATGGGTGGCGACAGGAAACTGTACTGAACTGTGTTGTGTGAGTTATTGCCAAATAGACATTTTTCACAGCAGACATTTGACTTGTCATAGCAAAATAAATAGTTCAACAGATCATAAAGTGCAGCTTCATGGAAGTCAGCAAATGTTAATTTTATTACTTACACCAGTGCTTTTCTTACTGCGACATGTCAACATGTCTTCTATGAACAAGGCCTACAGATAGATGACATGTCTTCTCTGTGTCCGTACTTTAGGATCCATGATGATTCTTAGTGCAGCTTCAATGTTATTTTAAAATTCCTGTTCTGTGTCTTTGCACTCTGTCCTGTTTGTATACTGATAAATATCTATGTGCAAGTATTTTGCATAAAACTAAAGGACATCATTATCACATAAACCAGCGAGGATTTGCTCCAAATATGTAACACTGTGAGGACGCAATGTGTTTTTTCAAAGTAACTGGTCCTCCAATATGAATTAGTAGCTATGTTGCTCTTCTAGGCTGCAGTAGTAATGACAAAGTAAAGTAAAAGTTACAGTCATGGCACTACTTGGAACTTTTTTTCCTGCAAATGTGTAGGAGCCAACATGTGTATTTAGCCTGTGTTGTTTATTATTACTTCTTTAGGCTGCACACATTCTTTTTGGTTACTATCATTTCCGGTAATTGGCACAGGGGTGTGGTTTCACTTTATTTTACCTGTTCACTTCGACCGAGGGATTTTAAGACAAAGAGGGTGAGTCAGGCTCCGACACGTCAGGTCCTGCTTTAGTTTTTTCCACAACAGTTGTTGTATAAACAACATAAAACACATCTGGACTAGGTATGGATGTTTGAACGCATCACACAGTAAAGAGCCTACTCTAGCCCCTTAGCGGCTTTTTGATTGACAATAGTCGTTTATTACACGGCTTTGTCGAATACTCGATTCTGATTTGTCAATCATTCTACTGTCTGTTATTTCTTTAAAGCAGATCGTTGCTATGTATAACAGACCGCTGCTATGGCCGCAGTTCTGACCTCGGACTCTGGCGGACAGTTTTTGTGTCTTAAGTAAGTAGCTGTGTAATAAGCGGGATAATGTACAGCTAGCGGGTCATTGTTGTGAAATAAACCCCTTCAGGGCGATGCTTGTCGGAGTTTATTTTACAATAATGACCCACTAGCTGTACATTATCCTTTACTTAGAACTGCCCCCAACCTACCCATACCTGTCACCTTTAGACCAGTGGTTCCCAACCTGATGACCCCCTCAAGGCGTCACAAGAAAAACCTGAAAGGGTTGCAAAAGGATTAACAAGACAGGGGAAGGAAAAAAAAAATGGGGAACAAAATTATTTATTTTTTCTCTTTTGCCTTGCTTGTTGTAAAAGAAATGATACAAGAGAAAATCACTGTTTGACTGGACTGCTACCAGCTCAAAGACAACCTGTAATGAGGGTTTGTTACTATAAAGGGTCAGCACAGCCAGAGGCTCTAGTGAAGCAGTGACCTCCGTCTTCAGTCAGTGTTCTCGTAATGACAGAACTGATGATACTCAGGTTTGGACAGTAGGTTAAGCACATATTGATGTCTGGGTAAATCATTACAGACACAGAGATTTGCATCACTCTCTGATGGGAAATGACATTACAACTCATCCGGGGTAAGAGGGCACTACAAGCGGCCTCACGGACAAGGATGATCATTATCACAAGCAGCTTAATAGTCTCACAAGTTAAGAGGCAAGTTTAAAGAGGAACAGATTAAAAGTGATTCTTTTAATCTCAGTTGAGTTTCTTTTGATTCAAATAAAACAGCACAAAGGAGAAACAGGTGAACTTTACAGTTTCTATTCCAGCATCTGCCTGTAGAGGCAGTACTGAGTGAGGAACAGCCCTGAAAAGCAAGCAACACTTCACTATATCTTTTCACCATAAGTAAAGGTAACTGACTAATAACATATATGAAATATTAAATGGATCATGTTTTGTGAAGGTGTTTTAAGTAATTGTAATAGAAAGTCGTAGCAGCATAAACATCAACTGAAACATCGAATGAAACCTTTTTCCCTTTTTTTCCTTCCCTTGTTTTTTTTGGTCTGTCTTATTATTTAATTAGTTTATTTTTATTTAATTTTTTGAAATTGTATGAAGATGTTTAAATAACAGAGGAAAGGAAATGTGTTAATGATATGTATTGACACAATGAAGTTGGATATACAGTATATATATATATATGTTTTTAAAAAAGAAAAACAAGCAACACTTCAGAAGTGGGTAAAAAAAGCTTTAATGCTGTTGCACTATTTAGAGAGATGCAGGTGTTCAGAGTTTTTAATCATCAATAATTAGTCACTAGGAAGGTACCGTATGTATCGATTCATTTACTGGTGTCAGGTTAGAGGAAATTGTTATGAAAGCTTTTATTGGACTTTAATAGTTATAATCCACAGAAGACGATCCACAAATATGCACCATATCACAAATATTTCACTATCAACAAAAATGTATTTTTGTATTTGTGTTGTGTAAAGTCACATCCGCAAAAATACAGGCCGATTTGCAAATACGCATAACTTTCTCTATAAACACGCATTTTAATTCAACATAAAAATGTCATAGATTTACATGTAAAGTGATATATACAAATCTGTGCATCCATTTGTACACGTGGAATGATATTTACGCATTTGTGGATCGCTTCCTGTCGGTCTGTGGGCCACGTGACATTTGTACCTTCCCTCCTGTTGGTTTGGAGATTTTTGAACAAACATCCATTCATGTGTAATTCAGTTTGTCAACCTCCTGCCTGATCAGCCATCACCATTAGTTGGCCCCCGTATGTACATTGACCTCCTCACATCGTATTCACTGCTTGATTGTCTTTGCTACCTCTGGAGTCGGTCACTGCGCTCACTGCACAAAAGTGGGTCCAAGAGGTGGTGATCTTCATCTACTGAGTTTATTCTGACGCTGTAGGTATGACACTACATAAGCAACACAAACATTTGTTTACCAAATTTTGCTTTGAGTTGTCAATTTGGGTTTTCTGCATCACAAAAAAACAACTCCCCACCACCACCATCACTACAAAGGGGCTTCAAATTGGTCCTCTCAAGACAAAGGTGTACTTTTTTTTTACACTTCCGACTGTTGTTCCGGCTGTTTTCAAATATATGCAAAGACAAAAACAGTGTGTACCACTTTTGTGTGTACCGCACTTTTTTTTCACAATTAACGTTCTTTGTCGTAGTATCACATGAACATGTGAAAAAATGCTGAGGCAAAATCAAGTTTAAAAAATTGCCGACTCTCATACAGTAAAGTGTCATTGAGTATAATTCTCACGAGCCGGTTTCAAGCGGAAAAATGAAGCACAACAGAATCACGGACAGAGAGGTGTTAACATACATTACATTACAGTACGGTCCAACAGGCTTGTTAGTATCCATTCACAAAAATGTACAAGAAAGTCATCACATTATTTCAAAATACATGTGGAATACAACTCAGCAAAATAGGAATGTTGTCAGTTTCAACGATGACAGAAATACATTGATGTCGAAATTACATCCTTTCACATGATGGCACTACATTTAGGGAAGAACAGCTAGTGAGGGTGCATCTGTTTGTGTGTCCTTCATGTGTAAACATAAAAGAATTAGTCAACCACCCACCCGTGATAATTTAATAAGGATGAGAGACATACAGAGAAAGTGCTTAGTGTTGTTTTTGGGACACAGATTGGAGGACAGGACTACGAGTTGGCCGTGATCATTTCATAATATGTAAAACACACAGAGGGCTGCTCACATTTCAGCATCTGCTTAGACATTTGTAAATATATATAGAGAGAGAAAAGGATACACAGCAGGGGAAGCTGAGTCCGTGCACAGCTTTGCAACTTGATTATCTCTAAGCAGCAAACTATCATTTCTTATCTCCTGTCCTCTGTCTGATACGACTTGGGAGTAATAATCTGTGAAGTGCACTCCTACTATATGGCTCATGTGACCCTGATTGTAACCATGCTTTGTCTATAGCGGTCTGGATTAGAGGATAAAGCTGGCACTGTTTTTCATGTTGTCAACAAATCCCATGAAAAGACCAAAAAAACAACAATGAGCTGACAAATACTGTCTGTGCAGCCAAAGCCTGATATATCTGATTCCTCTGTGCCCCAGAGCTCCATCCAAAAACCTATTAAAAACACATGGATGAGCCACACCGTTGCACTGGGTGACGTGTTCCTTCCTTATAATGAACCTGGGCACTGTAGTTTATTTTTTAAATCACACAAACACCATCCTGCTGCTGTAAATACTCATTAGAGCACCAAATGTGTATTAATCCACGGCTTAAAATAGTCCCTACAAATGTGCTTTTGTGTAACGTTTGCTAAAAACTACAGTGCTCAGCTGTTTTAGGAAACTACTTGGCCTTTTAAAAAAAATAAACTATATATTTGAAACCTGATTTTAAAGCGTTCTGTACATCTGTAAATCTGTACAGACTGGGTAGGGAAGTCAGAATGTACTGAGAGACAGACTATTGGTTTTGGTCTTTTTATTGGATTTGTAGACAATAAGAAAAAAAAAATATAGAATAACGGCCACCCTGTCCTTTAATCAAACTAGTTTGGCAGTGGAATGATACAAGAACGAGGTTTGTTTTATTTAATGACAGTGACTACGCACTTAACATGAATGCTGGCAATGATATATTAGGTATCATGTCTATCTAGCTTATGCTTTTCAAAGCATTTGGTCTCATCTGCTTTGTGGTAAACTACAGTGTCACTGTCACCTCTGGGAAAGCATCCACACTCCCACACACAGCCGGACATAATGGCTAGGCCTCGAGTTGTTTCAGGTTGCATTAAGTGCTGCCTCTCACGTCCCCTCACTTAACACAGCCTTCATTAACAGCTGCTGATTGAGACCGATACACACACCCCCACACACACCCCACACACACACACTGACTAAGGCATGCACACACAATATAGGTGTGTGTTCAGGTGACTTGTGCTGCACTGCTGCACCTGATCACTTCTCTCCCCATCCACTACATTGTAGATTGACCTAAAAAGCAACTGATGCAAAAGCTGCTACATCTATAGAATTTACGCTACTGACAGTGTTTGCTGTCACGGTGTGTTAAACACGGAAAAGGAAACGCAAAAATCACAAGTGATTAAGTCTCTCTTGAGAATCAGACACTTCTTGGAGACTTAGGTGATGCTGGAATGGGTGTTTAAAGAGTTAAGAGAAGTCATACGGGGTGGAATCCGTGGGGTCTGATGTTTGGCAACATGCTGGCGTCGCAGCAGGAAGAAGAGGTGATGACAGACAGGAAGCGATGCCGTTTTCGTCTTCAAATTTATGTCCCCTGGACGTCACATACCAGCAGTTTGATCTAGGCTATGACTCCGAATCCTAGAGATTTGGGGAAAAGGGATAGAGAGATTGAACAATTATCATCTACATTCTCCTTAATATTAACTAGACGCAACATATACTCTTGAATTTATCTTATATATTCTCTTAATTTTCTGTTAAGAGAAGTCAACTCCAGATGCATCAAACAGTCTTAACCATCCAAATCTGCTCTGCAGGTGTGCTGAATGATTAATCCCACCTGATCATAAATTGGAGGCGTGTGGCTGATTGTTTATTATTGACAGAGGTAATGCCCCTTAAACACTATTTAAGGACAGGTGTTGTGCCGTGTGCAAAAAAAAAAAAGAATTGGAGAGATGCCACCAAAAAAACAAAAAGGCTAGAAGAAGAAGAACTTCAGCAGTAGTGAAATTGAGGTGCTGTTATGTAAGGGATAATGTACAGCAAGCCGGTCATTGTTGTGAAATAAACCCCGACAGGGCGATGCCGCACGACAATTACACAACAATGACCCGCTGGCTGTACATTATCCCGCTTATTACACGGCTACTTACTTAAGAAATCAATAATTTGACTCAAAAACGGTCCGCCAGAGTCCAACATCAGATCTGCGTACCATAGCAACGGTCTGTTATAAAGAAATAACAGACCGTAGAACGCCGGGATTGACCAATCAGAAAGGAGTATTCAACAAAGCCGTGTAATAAATAAAGTTAAACAAAGTAAACATGATTCTCCAGAGTGTCAGTACTGGCGTTACGGGAAAATCAAAAAGCATCGAAGAGCAGTTTGTTAGCAATTTCATCCAAGAGTCTTATAATCTTAATTGGGATCAGTGGACCAATAGTATTTATTCAATAATCCAATCATTATAATAACTCTAAAACATATAATAATCTAAATTTGATTATATATTATTAATAGAAATTTAAAACGTATGTTTCCTTGCGTTGGACAAACAATTTGTGGACTGTGAAATTTTTTTATTATCTTGGTAAGAGTGCACACCACCACTTGTAAGACATTCTCTTACCTAAGAGAAGAGCAAAAATAAGAAAACATTTGTAAATCCCAGAAATGGGTTCTGACAAAATAAGAACAAATCGATACAAACAAAAATAAGAGGAAATTTGTTCTTATATCGCTTCCTGCATGAGGCCCATTATGCTATATATCCAGACATCTCTGCTAAACATGTCCACACTGAATGAATCTGCAATATCCTGCTGGTTTATACGTATTCAGATCTCTTTTAACTTAGTTATCTAATCAACCTCTAGAAGAGAGACAGAGAAAGGATGTGACTGAGGGGAAATCCAATAAATACATTATAATGATGAATGGAAATAAGGTCCTTTGATGTTTGGTTAATGGATCATCAGTCACTGTAATTTTATATTCTTTCAAAAAGCACTGACATTGTCCAGTTCCAGTGAAGATGAGAGATATTCTACCGTGTATTGTATTAGTTTCCCTGTCATCTACTGTAAGCACTGAGATTAACTCGGTGTCTTTTGGTTGATGTGGGAACTATGATTATCTAAATTCTAAGAGGATCTTTGCAAGACGCAGCAGATAAATCTTGATATTTGTAAAAACAGATTGCGGGGAGGAGACAAGGCAACTGAATCTAGATGATTTGATGCTTTAAAAATGACTGAAAAAAAGCTGATGTGCATGAAATACCAATACGTTATAAATCAAATGATTCACAGGCAGCTTGCAGAAACTAGAGCTGCTGATCCAGCACTGTGTTTAGTGTTTGAGGAAGTCACGGCTGACAGCGAACCTTGGTGGCTGTATGATTTGTACCATAGAGACATCAGTGCGTTTCTGTGTCTTATACTCTCCCTTACTTTCACTGAGGGTTGTGAACTGAGCCCAAGGAATGCAAACACAGCGTTGTCCTCCTTCGACTGGAAGAAGTCTTCATAGTCCTGAGGGGGCGAAAGACACAAAAATAAGGATGTTTACTTCTACACGTTTGAAAGATGGTTGTAAACACCCCTGCCATCCTCTGCTTTTAATATATTTCAATGGCTATGACATTGCAGAGTAATGTTGGATTACCTTGGCCAGTGAGAGTGACGGCAGGCAGAGCAGATAATCTGCCCCATCCATGAAACTGGATTACGACAGGATTACAAAGTGGCGTGCAAGCTCAGCGGAGGACACGTACTGGCAAGCATTGACCGATCAAACTCATTCACCAGCATAGATAGCTCAACCTTGTACTGACTTACACTGAAGTGAACTGTTGGTATAACCAGCTTGAGCATTAACAATCATCCATGTATTGAAAAACTCATGGTTTACACTATAGAAATAGAATAAGAGTAGAACAGACATTGAACTGTTTGCCGTGGTCATTTGACTAGTTCAAAAGAAAATGGTTGTTTGCTGTTATGGTGACAACATGTAAGCGTGTCACACATTGTTGGTCATAGCCGAAGTTGGTGAAAAGAGGGACAGCCTTCATGGCGGGACTACACGCACACAGAAAACGGCATTGTTGTGTTACACGTCACGCAAGGATAAATGAGTCCCGGTGGCTAAGTGAATCCTGCTGTGGCGAAGGCATGACCTACCCAACTCTGTCTCTGATTGGCTAATACTTGTTGCCTTCGTTGGTTAGGTTGGTTAGGTCTAGACATGAGGAGTAAGATTAGTTAGTGTTAGAATATCAAGGTAAACCAATCAAAAGCAGAGTAGGTCATGCCTTTGCCATAGTAAAAAATCATGTTCCGGTGTGTACATGAGTTGCCGCAAGTTGGTTTATAAGGAAGTTTATACGGAAGTAGTCCGCAACGTTCTTTGCAACGGCAATGGTGCACATAAAAATGGCCGCCGCGTTGACCAGCTTGCTACATTGATTTGAATGGGAATGTCCGTTCTACTCCTATTCTATTTCTATGGCTTACACCTTTAAAAGAAGTGTGTTCACTTATCGCTTGTTATATGCTAAATATAGGTCACATTTTGTTAGTGTTCCCGCTCTTTACTCTTCTGGTAAAACGTTGTAATATTTTGGATGCCTCATTTGAACTTGGCGACATAAATTTATCCAGTCGAATGTGATTCAAGGCGACTTTAAAAAGGTACCTTCTGTAGATCTTTACCACGAGTGTCACTGAACATCAATGTTTTGATGAACGGCTCCACGGACTGTCTGTATCTGATGTCGTGCCAATGCATTGTAGGAGGATGCAATGAGCAAATGAAGGTTCAAAACATCCAACAAAGGCCTTCGTGAGATTGGAAATGCATTCAACATGTTGTTTATTTGGGATACACACAGTGCGTTTTGGTGAGAATCTGTGAAAACTTCACTCTTTAGATATGCAAAAATATACTGCAAGACAGACAGTCCAAATGGTTGATTGCTCATTAGAAACATTAGAAACAAACATCCATCGTACCCCACAGTAGCGATCCTCGTTGAAGATCTGCGGCGGCAGCGGGTTGCCTTTGTCCGGCTGCTTGTCTCTGGGGATGTTACGGTACATCCAGAGCCTCTGCTCCTCCAGCATGGTGATGTCTACTTCCTGGAAGCTGATTCGATTGGCCTCCAGGAAACCCACCACTGCCTGCTGATGCTTTTTTACCTGGAACGGGTCGAAAATGGATAAAAGAAAGACAGAAGTTAGAGGGGTTGGTTTGGGAGAGGTGGTAGAGAAGTAGATACACATCAGATGTACATCAAAAAAAGAAAAATGACAAGGACGTAATGAGCTAAAGCAAACAAATGTACATATTCTCATATTGCTTTCATGTGTGCATAAAGTGCAGCTGGACACTGTACTAAATGTGCCTATGGCTTTTTCACCGTCTCTGTATATTGGCCGAGCAGTTGGGTCTTTAATACACTCACATTGCGATGACAAACGGTAAGCTGACACCCGTCCAACCAGAGCACACACATGTGGAAGGTACTGTATGTATTCACTGCATAGCCACTCCATTGGTAACAGGGACATTAAGAAGGATTATTGATTAGTGGAGGAGATTATGTTTCAAATCTGAGAGCTGACATCCTTTTCCTATACAGCATAGTACGCTATGACCTACATCAATACAGTTTACTAGATTTTTTTACTCTGCTAATGTATATAGTATGTTATTGCACACTTTGCTAATGTATAGGTTATTCTGTGTTTATATTTTAGATTTGTTATGTTAGATGTAATAGTCTGGCATATTTATAGTGTATTCTATGGATATATTTCTCTAGTATTGATATGTACATTTTATTTACTGTTCCGGTGCATTGCCTGGACAACCTGTTGCTTTAACACAATAATTTCTCAATTTGGGATCAATAAAGTATATCAATCCATCCATCTATCCATCTAGATTTCAGAATAGACTATAGGCTGATGAATATATGTATACTGTATATGATATTTTTGATATAGTTCAACCATTACTGCAGCTGTGTGCCCTTTGTGTACTTCCCAAGCACACAATTAAGTGTCCATTTAAGAAGGAATCCCATCCTGAAGACTATGCAGAGGACTTTCCCATGTGTGGTCTATGGGATGGATTCAACAGCTCCCTATGGTATTGTCCCTGAAATACAAGGATAATTTTAGAAGACAGAAAAACTCCCACGGAAGGGAAAGTCGTAAACACAGAGGCACAGTTCATGTACGCATCTTCTAGTTTTATGATTAGAATGATTATCGCTCAATTGGCTTAGATGCAAAAGGATAAAAAAAAAATAAATTACATTTTTTACTAAATTTCAACAATATTTTGTCTTTCTTTCAATTGATCTTTTTTATTCGCATCTAGTTTGTATTATTTCTACATTTTTTGTTTTAAGCACTGAAATCATTTCACATTCAGTGTCACCATCAAGCATTCTGTGATTATTCGGTCACTTTGTTCATTCATTCATTCTGTTTCGTCCCTCCGGTTTTATCATCTCATGCAGTCTATCATGGTGATTCAATCTCAGTCATTACAGTATGTACGCTTGAGCATTCATTAACATGACAAAAGGGCTGATTATTCAAAACAATTTGGGGGCGAGACAGTGTGAACAAACACAAACAGGGGCTTTTATTTTGTGGGGAATATGTTTCCAGGAATTCTGCCTTTTGATGGAGAAGATGAATAATAGAAAGATTTAATGATGTGTACTCATACGCGTCGTGTGTGTCCATTACTTTAGTGATGCCGAGGGCCACAATGGAGCTATTGTTTTACCTTAATAAAAGACAGTAAGGGATTGTTCTGGACAGACACACACACACACACACACACACAAACAAGATTGCTGTGTCTTCTTTCTAACGGCGATTCTCTCTGTGTGGCCATAAAACAGCTTTATCTGGAAAAATATGTCTGTTTGCGCTGGTCAAAGGTTAAAACTCCATAGAATCACTGGTCTGAGTCTGTGCTGTATGTCACATTGCTGCTCTCCGACAAAGTGATACGACCTTCCTCTGAGCCGAAAAGCAGGCGGGTGAGTCTAAATAATGTAAGAGGTCCCCCCGGTGAGGGTGAAGGAGAGTGTGTGTGTGTCAGGGGAGTTCAGATTTTGGTGTGCATGTAGGATTAAAGAACAAATTACACTCCTAAATAAACACTCACATTACAGTACATGAGTATGCATGCATTGTTTGAGAGCACTTTCTGAAATGTAGGGATCAACTAGAGGTTAAGACTAATCCTTTAGTCACGAACAGAGAGGGGAACACAGGGAAAGAGAGGGAAAAATACATAAATTACACCTATCCTGAGCAACAAAGAAAAATAAAAATAATATAAAAATAATATTAAAAAAAGTATAGGACTGTTTTCCCCCCAACATTACCGCAAAACTATTTTCAGCTTTGTACATTCTTTGTCAAGAGGAGGGATTAAGACGCTTTCTAAGCATAAAATCATCAGATAATATGAGGACACATAGGGTAACTATTTTAAATGATTAAAAACTACATTCATGATAATTACTGGGGCGTTAGGAATTAGAAAAACTGCAAGGAAATTTAAATCTGATGAGACTGATACATGTCCACTGTGTAGGGTGGGGGATAACCTAATTTGTCCTTCATTCAGTCAGTGGCGATGCTTTCCGCCCCACTAATCTGCTGTTGTTAAACTGTCAACTGCTCATTTTACGGGTTCACTGAAGTGTTTTGATTATGACTTTCCCTTCGAGTCTGCTCACATATTCCTGCTTGTGTCTGTTTTGCCCAGATTTCTCCCTCCTGACTTCACTATTTCTCACAGTACTGTTGTCTCCCTCCATCCCTATCTCACACATCCATTTCACTTCAAATCAGCTGAGGGTCTCAACCTTCTCTCTTTATTCAATCACTTGTAACTCAATCCAAAAGCATTGGCAGTAAACTGCATTCACATGCGCTCGACACTCGCATAACTGACCCAAATGGTGGGCCTATTCAGGCGTGTGAGAGAGAGAGAGAGTGTGTGTTTTGAATGTATGTGTCATTGGGTTAAAAATAACTCCTTTGTAAACGCTCACAAACTGCACTGACCTCTTCTAGAGACGGAGCAATGATGATAAAATAAATATATTACTCATTTCCCCCATTACCTAAGACGTGAAGCATTCACACAGGAGTGTTGTTTGATGATTTTCTGCTGGTACTAAGTATCAGCTGGGCCTTCTCAGTGGCATGTGCCTGTTGTTTCCAAGGAGGCACTAAAGGACTATAGGGCTATTATTTTCATTACTGATTAAGATATGTGATGGACATTTTCATATCTGAAGGTATAGGAGCTTGCAAAAATTAACCATGTACCTTGTAAAAACCTCACGATCCCATATACTGTGGACTTTGTCTACGTTTTAATCCTCTACAAATAAGAAACTGCTAGTGCCTTACTTAGTTGTCCAGGGACAAGTAATGAATGTGAAGACGCTGTTCTACCAGCTTAGAGATAATGATTACTTTACTATCTTTGTGTGTATAAAAACCTGATTTCTCCTGTGCATCTGCAGATGTTTTGAATTAAACTTACAGAAAGAAAAGCTTTGACTTTGAGTTTAATTAAACAGAAATTGCCACCACAGATGTCTATTTTTTTTCTTATTAATCCATTAATTGCTAAGTCTATAAAATGTCAGAAAATAGTGGCAAATGGCATCAGTCCAAAACCTAATCATATTCAAAACACAATGATATAAAACTGTCAAAAACAAAACCCTCACATCTGAGAAGCTGGAATTTTCTGTTCATAAATAAATCAGTCTTATGTATTTCCAGTAAGCCTTTTTAATAGCCTACTGCTACTCAGTTGTGTAGGAACCCCACCCTAAAACCACTCAGTGGTTGAACAAGTTGTTTGTGTTGTGAACAACACCTCACAACACAAATAAGAGTGAAGGTTACTCAGAGGGATTGTTCCATGAGGTTCACCTCTACCTGCTCCTGATAATGGCATCATAGCAAAAATGCCTATATGTGATAAATATTGGTGGATCTATATTGTCACACAACACAAATCTGCTGTGTTTGTGAATCTAACAATGTTATGACAACCACAGAGACAATGATTATGTCATTTTTTGAGGTTAACATAGTAAGGCGTTACTGTTATTTTGTCAACCCTTGTGTACATCCTCAGGGGTACTTTGTTCTACCTATAGCAAGGAGGAGTTTTATTTTACAATCATTTGTTATTTATTAAGCTTCTACAGGCTCAATGTAATGTCAAATTAAAATGCATCTACAGGCTGCAACAGGCTGAATTAACATTAGCAATGCCTGGAAAATAAAATAAATCTAATATGATAATTAAAAATGTGCGTCTGAATAACCTGTATGAGCACTCTCAGGCTACATAATGGCAATAATAAACACTATTGTGCAAGCAGAAAGATTTCCAAACATGCATGCATACCTTTTTATATAACTGTCAACAAGCTTGAAATCACATTTTGCAAACACTCACCGCGACAGAGCCGCTTGAGGAAGCGATGTAAACCTTGATTACCATTTTAATCCCAAATTGATGTCAGGCTGTGTCGACAAAACTGTGTGGGGTGGCAACTATAGTCGCGTTTATTCCCTAAAAAATAAAAGATCAAGTTCAACCAGCAGCTGTGTTTTCAGAGGAGAGAAGAGGCGCGTCTCCAGTATTTAAACTGAGCCATGATAATAAAACAGCGTGCGCTTCTGCTGACTGTGGCGCTCAAAGATTCTCCTGCACGGCTGCAACACACATCATAATAAACACTGGACTTCCGGTCATAGTTTTCAAAATAAAATAATAATAAAAAAACAACAACAACAATTGCTCCAGGGGGCAATAAGATCATTTTGGGAGAACGAAAAATATAGTGTGTAACATTATATAAATCACTTTAAAAACCTATACAAAAAATATATTTTTGGGAGGTATATGGTTAAGGAAGAGTTGTGATAAGGGTTGGTTAATATTTACTTTTTAAATCCGGATGTGGGTTGTAAATAAACTTGGGATGCTGTTCATATATTTAATTTGGGATGTAAATAAATCTGGGATAGTTTATATATTATAATATATTATCATTCTATGATATATGAGTTATTAGAGGAGAAGTGAGAAAGGGGTAGGGAAATATAAGTTTTACTTCTACCTACTCCTTTCAGGACACTATTACTCTTGTTTTGTTTGTTATTATTTTGTATCTGTTTTTATTTATTTTTATGTTCAAAATAAAGTCTTTCATTCATTCATTCATTGTAAAATGCATCCATACTAATAAGATTATTAAATTATTATAGTAGGCCCATATGGACCAAATCTGAGGTCTAAATACATATAGGCTATAGTTTAATGTCTGCATGTGCAATAACTCGGATTTAGTTTTCCCAATATTTTTAAGCACAATTAAATATTATTCAATCAAATGTTGTTTATTTTGAAAGAGTAATTTTTGTATAGGCTTATATGCACATATAATTTGTCTTAAACCTACAGTATGTTTTTTGGCATCATCAGGCAAAAAAAACCCTATAATAACCTTTCAGCATATTGTAATTCAAGTGTTCTGAGAGAAAACTAGACATCTGCACCTCCTCATGGCTCTGTTTTCAGGCTTTAAACAATCTAGCCCGTGACAGGAGACTTTGGCCAATCACAGGTCATTTCAGAGAGAGAGAGAGAGAGAGAGAGAGAGAGAGCGTTCCTATTGGCTGTGCATCGGCTGGTGGGTGGTGCTTGGTATTTCCTCAACTGATCTCAACATGGCTGCCGGGTCATAAACTTTCTCATTTTACAGCTAAACAGTACCCTAGAAAATGTTTGTGAAAACATTTGAAGAGAGAAATAGGCATTACAGTAACAGAATATTGATTCATATTTGATCAGCGCTGTCTAGTTTGACTGTTTAATCTGAGTTTGTGCGTGATTGACAGCTGCTCAGAGACAACAGACTCCAGCTCGGCTCTGATTGGTTGTTTTCCTCCGGTCTGTGAATCTTGCACATGCCATTTAGGAGCACTGGAGGACGCTTGGGGACACCGGAGGACACCATAGTACACAGAGGCACATGATTTTTTTTTTCAGATTACCTGTCTCATGCACTCAGTATAGTGATGTTTTATAAAAATAACTTTTTATAATCATATTTGCTCCAATTCTACCCACTTCAATATGCATTGCACGGAAAAAAAAGAAAGAAATCATATGGGCAGCTTTGAATATGACTATGAATATGGTTTTGTGACTATGGTGTTTTGACAGATGGCCAGATATGCAATATGGGTCATGACGTGAATCTCAAACACCAAGCAAATGTTGCTTAAGTGACAGACATTGTATGCACACATCCATTGCACAACATGAGTAAAAAAAACATATCATACCAGATGACCAGATATAGCAATGCTTTATGACATAAACACTAAGCATATGTGGTGCCAGTTGATTCCCCTTTATTAACATAATGCTAGTATAAATATAATAAAGATATTTATATCACAACATGCACTACAGCGCCACTCTGGTGGAGGGGTGGTACTGCAGGGAGTACTGCGGTTGCCATGGTGCGGCGTCAGCTGCAGGACTACTGAAGCTAAACCTCAAGGCGTGGACCAAACAAATACTAGCATCTGAACAAGCCAGGACTAAACGTTACTCCGTCTTGCTGTGGATGATTACAGGACGGCGCATTTTAAAAAGGTAGTCAAAAAGGGTGGACTGTCTAATGCCTTCTTATATCAAACGGTAGCTAAGTTAGCTTAAGTTCATGCTAGCATGCTAGTAGTTGAAGCTATGTAGCTTAGCTAGTTAACATTAGCAACTCGAGTTTAAACATGACAATTAAACTAGACAAAGCTGGTAAGATTTAAAAGAGTGGATTGTTGCCAGCAGAAGCCAAGTGATAACGTGTTAAACACGTCCCACCTGTTGATGTGCTACCTTTTTGTTGTTGCTATGTTAGCATTATAGGCTAGCTATCATCAACAAGTCAGTCCTCCATCCATCACCCTTATGTGCTAACGTTTGCTAATGCCAGTACACTGAAATGCTGCCTAATTATCTCTCTTATTCACGTCTATTATATATAATGTTGCATATAGTGCAGTTAAATAGCCCACTGATATGTCTGGTTGGCTTTCAGGTAACTTATAAGATAATAAGAGATAAGATAGACCTTTATTAATCCATCAAGAAGGAAATTATTGTGCCAGAGGTTGCACAAAAATACAACAAAATTACAACAAATACAAGTGTATAAAATTACTAAAAGTACTATTTCTAGCACCAGTGCCCAATAGAATAACAATTAAGTAAGGTACATTTAGTAAAATGAGTAAATAAGATAAGATAAGTAAAATAAAAAAAGGCAAAGTAAGCTAAAAAAAACAGATTTATTTTGTCTTTAGTGAATTACAGAAATGGAAAACACTTTTCAAATTGTTCTTAACAGTTTTAAAATACATGTTAAGGCTGATTATCAGACCAAATTACTGGTCAAATAATGATAGAAAGCATGACTTTTTAATTCTACAAAGTGGCTCTCTGGTGAATATAAAAAGGAAAAATAAAAATTAGATAAGATAGAACTTTATTAATTCGAAAGGAAATTCTTGTGCCAGAGATTGCTCAAAAATACAACAAAATTACAACTAGTTCAAGTGTATAAAATAAAAAAAAGTACTATTTCTAGCACCAGTGCCTAATAGAGTAACAATTAAGTAAGATACATTTAGTAAAATGAGTAAATAAGATAAGTAAAATAAAACAAGGTAAAGTAAGCTAAAAAAAGAAAAGAAAAATAAGTAATATTGCACATGTTGGATATTAATGTTGCAGTCAGTGAACAGTGATATTGCACATGAGAATGTAAAAAGTAGTATTATTGGCCATACTGTAGCTTTGAGCTAACAGGCAGTCTCAACAACAATGCACCTGTCAACAGCAGACGGCCTACTTTAATCCAATCTGTCAGTGTCACAGAGAGCAGGCTGGGGGAAGCTACTGTAGTAGTACCATTATAGATAACACCCTTCTGTTTATATATTTGTATACACTAAATAGCTTGTTTCTTTTCTCAGCTAAGAGACAGTGAAACATACGCAAGATGAAGCAGAAGATGTGAAGGAAGATGTCAGCAGAGATGATGGGGAGACTGTAACCTATGTGGTGAGTGTTAACATTATACTACTGTACACCCAGGTAATACTTGATGTGTCATTTCATTTTTTTTTCATTTCAAAATTTATTTGGAACATGTAGAATACAAAAAAATAAAATAAAGAAAAAGAATGATCATACCAACAAGTGGACAGTCAGAAACAAGTAGTATTTACATACAATGAAAAGCATAAGAAAAATAAATTGTCAAACACTTGATGCCTTGATTTACATATTTGAAAAGGAGTGAGAAGAAGTATAAACTTATTTAATCCCACCCCTTCTCCATAAGTCAATTATTAATTATTAACCAGCTTCCTTATTGAGCCATACATATTCTCTCTGATGATGATGATGATGATGATGATGATGGTAATTAAAATAATTAAATCACTGTTTTGTCATCAAAACCATTTGACACAAATGCCACTGAAATTGTAAATAAGTAAATCAGTTTGAATTAACAGTCTTTTACTGTATGCCTATTACTGTATATTTATTTCTAATGATTAGAGAGGAGAAAAAAAACCTAAGAGCCATTGTTAATGTTTAAGTCTGTCTATTCTTTCAACAAAGCAATTTAACAACTCTGTTTTCAAAAATAGGTTTGTATTAAGATGTAGGCAGGGCCTTTCTGTCCTGCTTCACTGACAATTATGCTTGTTTCTATTTATGGCGATGCTGTGTGTACTGTTGTTGCCATAGATATTTTCCCCATCAAGTGATTCCATTATTGCTGGGGCCGATGAAAGGGCCAGTTAACTGCATGCACCTTTACATGCCATTAACACAAATATTAAAGAGTGTACTCGCTATTAGTCTTGGATTTAGAGCTGTCCCGAATACCATTTTTTGGGCTTCGATGAGAAATATTCAAAGGTATTCAAAGCTTCGAGGAGCAGAGTAGCAAGATGACATGTTCTTCTGTCTGTTTGTCTCCATCTCCCCCGTTTCAGCGCCGCTGCCGCACCACTGTACAAACACACCTCTACACACAACAAACAGCTATATCTGTCTGAGAAGAACTAATAATAATTCATGTTGAATATGAATAATGTTGTGGGATTATTCCTTATTTCATGGGGTATTTTGGGATTTATACTTTATTATTACATACTTGTATATAAAAATAAAAAAACCCATTAAAAAACGAAGCATTCGAATAGTGATTTGGAGGTTGAATACTATGGCAACGGTCGAAGCTTTGAAGCATTCAGGTCAGCCCTACTTGGATTCTAAATTTATTCCTCAAACTACTCAAGGTTGATTGGCCTCTTACAAACAGCACCAAAAATTCTGGAGGTGCTGGACTTTTTTTTTAATTTTTGTTGATGTTACAAACAGGACAAATGTGTGGAAATGTTTAACGTAGGGTTTGCGTAATGTAGAAAAACTAAAAATATCTACCCATTAGGCTGGCAACTTAAGAGACTAACATTATAATACATACAAATACAGTTACTCACAAAATATTGTCAGAAAAATTCTACATTTTATACAGTATATGATAAGACTTTGCAGGAATACACAAGATATATACTGTATGTATACAATATATATATATATATTTAATATGCAACACTATATCAACACTTCATTTTTGTTTATTTATTTTCTCTTCTTTTTCTGTATTCTTTGAACGTGTGTGTACACGTGCATCTTATTGCAGTCAGAAATACTAATCTGGCTGTTTAATAAGTCACCAGGGCAGACGGGGGCAGGCTAGTATTTTATGTGTAGCAACAGCGGTGTGGAGTAGTGATATCATACATCATTCAGCCTCATGGAAAATTCCAGCTCATGCGTGTTGTCGCTTAGTGACCAAGACACACAATACGGAAAACCCGAGAGAAACCAGTTGGCCTTGCTTCTTATTACTGTTTTGGATGAATTTTGAGCATTTTCACCTGGGTTGCACAGTACAAATGTTGAGGTCAGTTTACCTGGGGACTTTTCATGTTTGAAAGTTTGTTAAATCAGGTAAGGTACTTCCTGTACAAGTAAGCCTTTGTTATTGTTAAATTATAACAAATTGTAAAAAAAAAAAAAAAAAAAAATCCTAATGTAATTCAAAGTCTGATATGTTTCTTTCCCACTTTTTGTGTTTTTCAATCCAAACACAGCGTTTCTTTTAAAAGTGGCAACATGGAATCTGAAAACGTAACTGATCCGTATGAAGACAACCGGGATGCCGATCAAAGTCGCCAGTCGCTCCAGAGTACAAAGGAAGATTCCCGAGCGTCATCCTTCCAAAAACGCAAAAAGAACTTCCGGGACAAGATCCAGGACGAGGGTGAAAAAGGCAGCTGCGTTGAGAGCAGGTCAAAGACCAGAACCTGGCGTTCAGATCCAGATCGGGACCAGGTATCGGATGGAGAGGGACGGAGAAGTAATGGGTCGTTTTACTCAGAGGACTATGAGAATGAGTCTCCTTCAGACCGTTCGTTCTCGCCGTACTCCCGGTCCCGGACTCCATCCCCTAACCGTAGAAGAGGGGTGCGGGCAAAGAGGATTTCTAACAGCCCCCTCTACAAGACGGGTATGTAAAGCAAGGACATGATCAAGTATGGGCGGATGAATGAATGAATGAAACTTAACCCTCACTGGTTCAATTTGATTTACTGTCCAGGTGATGGCAGTGTAAGGCAGATTTTTAACATGGTGATTTCTGCAGGACAAAAATCCTCTTTGACTTTGACATCAATAAAATCTTTCCTACTGAAGTTCTTAAAACACACTATGACTAAAGTTTTTGTTCAGTCTTCAGCTCAACTTTACTTTCTATTCACCACTACTTGTCTACTTGTTTCAGTCCGTACAAGTGTTTATTGTCATTACCTTTTAAATTCTTTTTACATCATGTGCGTTTCTTCTCTTCGCAGGAGGTGTGGTGCGCCGGGGCGTGTCTCGTCCACAGCGTCCAGGTGGCCAGCCTCTGACCCAGCAGCATCGCAGGGGAGTGCGTTCAGAAAGCAAGGAGTCCACGCCCCCTAAAGACCTGGACCTGGTGACCAAGAGGATGCTCTCGGCCCGCCTGCTAAAGATCAACGAATTGCGTAACTCACTTGTTGAGCTGCAACAGCGCACTGACGAGCTGCAGAAGGAAAATCGAGTTCTCAGACAGGTAGACCCACCCCTCTAGTTAAGTTTGGGTTAAATATATGAGGCCCAGAAAGGTCTTAATTGAACAATGTCAGATTTTAGTGGCCAATACTGATGTTTTATAGTAAAAAAATAATTCTGATGACCACATAAACACATACATCTTTGCAAGAAAACTTATCTTTACCTTAACATACATTTTCTTCCTCGTCATCTTGTGGCGTCCTAAAAATTGAATTTTTTTCTTTTCCACGCCGCAGCTTCAGGTGCGTCAAGAGAAAGCCCTGCATCGCTACGACGACACGGAAAGCGAGATTTCCCAGATGCTGGCGCGCCACACCAACGAGACCCATGTGCTGCGTGAGCGGCTCAGGCGCACTCAGGAGCGGGAACGAGCTGCCGAGCGACGGATGAAGGACAGCGAGGAGCAGCTGCAGAGGAGCCAGGCGACCATCGCACGGCTGAAGAGGCTGGTCGACCAGCGAGAGTTGGGAGCCAGAGACGAGCTGAGCCGCAGCCTAGAGGAAGAGAAGACGCGGGCCCAGGAGGCAGAACGCAAGATTAAGGTACATTTGGTTTGCCGGGGGTTATACTACATCAATTTGAAAATCACTTGCAGATGATAAATGAAACACACGCTCACGCATATTTGTTTATATGTGTGTGTTTGAAGGAGCTGGAGCGTAGCATGGAGCTGAGCAACAGCAGCTACCAGAGGCAGCTGGCTGCAGAGAGGAAGAAGACGATCAGTGCCCAGGAGGACATCAGGACTCTGCAGGAGGAGCTGGAACGACTGACCAATAAACTCAAGGTCCATATACAGAGAAATATACTTAAGAATACCAACTGTTGGGTGTAAAAAGCAGCATTGTACGACATTTTTACTTTGTTGATTTCTTTTCCTATCAGGAGAAGGAGAGAGAACTAGATTCTAAGAACATCTACGCCAACCGCATGATGAAACCCGCACTAAGAAAAGATGTTGACAGTGGCACGAAGCGGAAAGGTAAGGCTCAACTATTGGTTTCCAGAAGCCTCATTTGTGCAGTCAACCAAACTATGTATCACACAACCTTAAAGCTCTAATGATTAGAATTAATAAATAATTGTCCTGGTGGTCATGGAAAACCTGGAAGAGTCAAAAGAGAAATCAAAGATTGTCAAAGATTTGCATGTTTATGCATATTGAAATAGTTCTGAAAAGTTGTTGAACATGGATGCTGATAAATATTGGTCATGAAGCTCTGTATCGTGGTTCGGAATAGGTTTACCGGGTGTAGGGTACGCATATCTCAAAAACGTTATCAGGTGCTGGATCAAAAAAATCAAACTAAAGCAGAAATCAAACAAAAGATCTGCACACTGTATTAAAAGCTCCCAGCAATTTGAATTGTGCAACGTTTCGATCACACTTAGAAAAAACATTTTGTTTTATCAACTATAACCAGTTAACAAAAAAGGTTTAAGATCAAAATCTAAATTCAAGCCCTTACTGTAGGTGAGTATTAAGGGTAAAAATATAGAATGCCTCTCTTTAAAGGATGTTAAAAAAAAAAAACTTGGCAAGTAATATATTACTTTTTCTACTTTTTGTATTTTTTTCTACATACTGTAGTCGTTTTTATGATAATTTTTTGGATGATTTTTGTGATTTATGATATACATTTGACTCAACCTCTTATGTGTTGTATTTAATATGTAGCTATTAATACGCATTTTGACCACTTGCTAAGCTGAACTTGCCTGTAAAATATTACATTATATATTATTATTATTATTATTATTATTATTATATTATATTATATGTATTTTTCTATATAGTAATTTTGTAGGATATTTTTTTTTACCCAGATGAATTATGTGGTTTATGTTATATATATTTTTGATATGTCATGTGTAATATATGCTTGTCTAATATTGATCTTGATGTTTCTAGTTCCTTTTCAATAGAGGTATGCTCTGTCCTCCATGTGGGAGTATCAGACAGTGTTGTTCAGCTCTTCTCTGATTGGCCAACTTGAGAGTAGATTGACTCTCAGTCATGCAGTTACAGTCACCTGAGTGATGAATGTGTTTGCTTGTTCTGCTTTGTGATGGTGATTTGATAATGCTTGAAGAAGATCTCAGTCAGATCGAAATGTTGCGTAATTAAAATTGCCTGGTGAGCTTTTAGTACAGTGTGTGGATATTTGTGTTTGTTTGATTCTTGCCTTGGAATATGTATAGCAGAAATGAACTCTTAACATACAGTAAATTACTGCTTCACACACAGTCCCCAGCAGGAGCAGCACCAAGGCAGTGCAGACTAAAGACAGAGCGTCCAGTCTGGATTTCCCCTCACCTCCACCCGCCATCGCTGATGCCAATGAGTGCAGTGAACAGGCACCTGACGGATACCTGTCACTCAAGGTAAAGTCACTTCGCCCCAACGTCCACACTTCTTCTTCTTCTTCTGTCACTGTTATTCGTACGTCATTCACCTCTTTCTCTCGATCAATGTTCGTCAGCAGGAGCTTGACAGAGTGGACAGACAGGCAGACACAGAAAACAGACATCAGAAGATGAGAGACAGAGAAAAAGATAAAAGAGACAAGGAGAAGGAGTCGGTGAAGGAGAAAGAGGAGAAGCGGCAACTCAACCAGGAGCTTAATGTGCTTGAGGAGAAGGCAAAGAGACTCAGAGATGGTAAGATAAGCAAATAGTGTATTATGCTGTACTGTTGCATTGAGAAAAAAGCACAAGAAAGCACCAGTAAATGGATTTGTCTTATGTTGTCCACAGGCTTGGAGGAAAAAATAGAGGAAGAAGACAACAAGAGGACAATTTCTCTGTTAAACCAGGAGGAAGAGAACAACAGGAAGCGTGGCCACGTCCAGGAAGAGGTGGAGAGGTGGAACCAGGGGGCTCTGGCCAGTCAGCAAGCGATGGAGGAAACGCATCGCAAGAAAGAGCAGCTGCTGGCTAAGATGCGCGAAATAGACTGTCAAGACCACGGAGCCCAGGACGCCATGTTTGCCGAGTCTAGTCCCTCCGAGTCCAACAAGGCGAACAGTAACCATTCTTCTCCTCGTCTTCCCGAGCAGAGGAACTCTTCCATTTTTAACCTCACAGAATCGGAGGAGTCGTCCGGTTTGCGCGCCGGTGCCGGAAGCAGGGAAGGCGGGAGGAGGAGATCAGGCATAGATGGTGGAGATGGTACGACGGGACCAGGGAGGAGAGCGCCACGGCCCCAGATCCCCAGGGACGACTTGGCGTTCGGGAGCTACGCGCCCTCTTTCGGACATTCAGCTTCTCGAGGTTCTTCGGGCTTCCCTCCGCCCCCGCCCAAAGAGGACAGGGACTCAGCGTTAGAAGCAATAGGTATTTTTAGTCTCAGAGGGGTGGAGACGGAGAAAGAGAAGGAGACGGAAAGGGGAGCGGGGAAGGACAGGAAGTCCAGCCTCATGCACCAGCTATTTGGCGCCCTGGCAACGAGCGACAGCGTGAGCATCTCCAATAAAATGGAGGTCCTCAGCAGTCCCCCGACTACCAACGGGGTGCGTTCGAGAAGGGAAGGACTGCTCAGCTTCAACTCGGGGTCTTCCACTCCAGCATCCTCCCTGAACACCTTACACGTCGCAGATAGCAGGCCCGCCATCCGTGCCATCGCCTCATTCGACGATGACATAGAGGAACTTACTTTATGAAATTCATTTAGATTTGAGGTGTCTCATAGCAGGCCAAAATAGAAGAGATTGAGTGATGAACATGGTCTATATTGATTTCCCCAATACTATATAAATGCTAAATCATTTAACTTGTGTGACTGTTTTTAATGTATTGCTGAAAAACTGGTAATGTAGGATTTTTTTTTCGACCCTTTTGTTCACTTTTTAAGCTAGTTGCATTTGTAAGTGTCGTGGAGACGGTGGCTTTCACTGTTTTTTGTTCAAGTTAAAGAGTTTGCATTTCAGTTTTTCTGGTAGAATATGACTAGTAGTTTATTTGACCTAAAGAAGACAGAACAAACAGAATCCCTCCCCCTAGAATATTTGCTCAAAACACAAGCAATACAGTCACAATCAAACAGACTTTGGCTGCAAATCACATTTCATTTGTGTTTAACATTTTAGCACTTTGCCATATTTTGTAGTAATGATAGTTTGGGGTTGCTGTTACTGTTGGTTGGTTTGGGATCCTACAATTCTTTGTGTATCTTTTATCTGGACAAATTCTATTCCACAAAGTTTATTTTAGAGTCCATGCCATTAAGAATCTACCACTAAGCAATATGACAATCACAGTATGTTTAGACTGCTTCCTGAATGTCTGACAACTACATAAAGCGGGTTATTTATACAATTTACTTTATGAAATGGCCATTTTCTGCAGGTTAATAACTACTAATATTTTATCGATACTAGGGCTGTCCCGAACAGAGATTTTTGATCTTCGGTGAGTTTGAATTTGTGGAGATTATCATGCAGAACATAACGTGTAAGTATCATAAACGTGTGCTTGCCACAGAACTTATTTTCTGCAATGATCCAAAACCCAATGGAAAAATCCCATTGGGTCTTTGTCAAGGGAACCCAGAGTGACAAAAATACATCATCCCTGTACCACTTTATTACCACACTGCATTAGTAAGCTTTAAAACTGATACTTTAAAAAACAAAATGTTCATTTTGACACATTTTCGAAGAGCTCTTTGTATTTATTCAGACAAAATTTATTATAGTAACTTTCATAAGGGATGAAAAGTGTAACAAATGAAAACTTTGTGGTTGATCAGTCTGTATTTATGTGTTTTTTGTTGTTGTTTTTTTCACATTTTGTACTTATTGTCTTATTATATTGTTATAAAAAAAAAGTTTCTTTGTCGTAGGTTATTTTGTTGAATGAAAATAAACGATAGAAAGAGTGAAGCTGTTGCCTGGTTGTTGTCAGACTGTGGCGCACTTGCAGTAATATTCATGCGGCGGGCGGGAAGTGTGTGTGATAGGGATTCCTGGGACGTCTCCAGGCAACCAGAACCTGACGCAACCTCCCAGCCCCTCCTCCGGCAGCTCTCTGCTCAGAAACAAGTGGACCGTGGAGCTGTTAGGGTGATGATATGAGAGAGAGAGAGAGAGGGAGAGAGAGAGAGAGAGAGAACAGACTGGAGATGCTCTTCACTGATGTGGCTGCTTGAACTACAAATTGGACTACAGCAGGAGGATTCATACAAGGTAAACACAGTTTGAATTACAGTGTTACAGATGATGCTATACCCTGCAGCACTGTGCCAGAGGAGGTTCAAATGAAATGTCTGCTCGTGTGTAGAAAATCCTGAAATGAGAGCTACAGCTGTATGTTGGCTTTTTGCTGAGAAAAAACTTCTTAAATAAAGTGAGAAAAATTAGTAAACTTGACACTAACTTCAGATGGCAGAACTTTAAAGAAAGATCATTAAATTGTAGGCAATTGCTGTTTTTACATACTGTAGCAATGTTTTGTTATTTTTTTTTCGCCCATAACAAATGATTGTGTGCATGTGTTTTCCATGATAATAATACCCATTAGCTATATGCAGACATGCAAAGTTTCAGGTTGCATTATAGTAATAAGGGTTACTTACTTATTATTATTATTGTGATTTGATTAAAAACAGAAGGAATCATGTTTAATGGTCAAGAAGACATTTACATACAATTTTAGCCCCTCCAAATGTGTTTTTTATTTAAATCCATCCAACATATACAATCAGGAAAAAAACACCTGTTGATAGCTACTGATATCCAGCATGGGGTTTTCTTATAATAATAATAATAATAATAATAATAAATTGGACTTGTATAACGCCTTTCAAGAAACCCAAGGACACTATACAAAGAGGGCACTCACTCTTCTTCTTTCTTCTTTTTTTTAGGCTGTTAATGTGGCTCATTTTGAACCACAGACTGTTTTATTAAGTTTCTGTTGCCATAACAGAGGAATCCAATATGCCACAGTAAGTGGGTGTTTACCTTTAGGAATAGTGTAGTGGCCATTTGTCAGAAAAATCCAAATCAAACTTTAATCAAAGGGCCACTGACGCACCATGGCAAAAGAGCCGATCGTGCATGCAACATTTTCCATGTTTCTTATGATTTATTATTATTACAAAAACAAACAAATCGCTGCCTCTCTTGCTCTGGTAAAAAAAAAATAAAACATAGGGCCACCCAAGTGCATGCTGGTCTTATACCTGCATATCTACATATATATAACCACAGGTGCCCACAGTATTAATTCACAAGCAAAACAAAATGCTAATTACACAAAAACTACTAAATAAGAACATAATTAATGTAAACAAATAACTAGCAAAAGAAGATCATATCGGAAATGTAATTTAAATAAAGCAAACAATCAAACAATACTACTTATTATTAGTAAAACAACAAATAAATAGCTCCTACAAATAGCTTTTGGGTTACGTTATCTATCCCTTTGAGGATAATGCTCATATTCTCATGTACTGTACTGTATATCAGCACATAATCAACCCTCCAGTTTGAAATTTAACACCTTTAATAAATGATAATGAGGTAATACGTCACTAAAGCCTGATTAGTTATACTCTGCAGTTATGTAGACATGCCTGTATGTGCCAGATAAGAGAGCCAGACTTCTTAAGTTCTTAAGCCAGACCAGGTTTTGGCATCTCATAACACCACAAAATACATTTTATCGGTGTGGTAACGCTGCAACTGGATGTTGCCGAGCAATCAAAGTTCTGCTGCCTCGAAACCAAAGGAATGTAACGGTAATGCTTGTTGAGACATTTGGATAATGACGATAAATGGTCTTTTTTTTTCCCCACCGAGATTTGTCAGTGTTTGTATTTGCCCCCAGACTGAATTTGATATTCAGGAAATGTAAATGTCGGCTTGCTTAAGAGAAAGATTTCCTGCTGGTCTATTCAGAAGTGGCTGGGTTCACCAAGCAGCCAAAAGGAGGCTGGTTTGGGGTTATGATTTTAAACCGTTTATGTCTTTATAATTGTGATCGCAGCTCATTATATAATATTATGCGTACCCACACTTTTCTCCCCATCTTTCTAAATCACTTCGCTCTGCAGCTCCTATTCACAATTTAAATCAATTCCTTACTGTACATACAGGGTCTTTACAAACTCTTTAAAAATGCATGCAGCATGGATTTTTCCCCCTCCTTTATTGGTGTCCTGTAACAATGTGGTCTCCAGAGACACAGTGATTCCTTTAGAGAATAAGGAGAGGATCCATTCCTGGGCGTTCATACAGTAAGTCAGCTACTCTTCACAGTCAGAGGTCTATTTTACCTCGCAGAACAGCCAAGCCTATCATTAGATACACGGGGCAATGAATGACTTCACTGCTGGTCTGCTGTGCCCATTATGGAATAACTGAGCACTAACCACTTATTGAGGGCTCAAAGACTTTGTAAGAGGACACTGGGCAGAAAAGTCTGCTTTTGCTGCCACTGTTATGAGCGTGTTTGCTATGGCTGCATTAGAGATTAAAGTTTTTCCTGTGGGCCTCTATAGACTCACCAGCATGTTTCTAAACTAGTCAGATTAAAAGAATACTGAGATTCGGATGCCATATGTTGGTGTAAATGTGGATGTATAGCATGATAACGATGCAGGTTCATTTAAAACTGTTATGTGATATGACTTTTTAGCCATGGTTTTATGGATGGCAATGTTAGTCTGTAGGTCGGTCCACCACTTTGGTCAAGACTAAAATGTGTCAACAACTGTTGGATGAATTGCCGTGAAATTTTGTACAGACATTTATGATTACCAGATGTAGAATCCTACTAACTATAGTAATGTCCTGAATTTTCCTTTATAATGTTAGCATCACCATGATGTTGACAAGTTGAATATCTTAATAACTTTTGGATGAATTTTGTGAAATTTGGAATTTGGACATTCGTGCCAATGTCCAATGTCCAATACTTTGGTTATGACCAAATAACTTCAAAACTACTGATATTCCTACTTTGTGTTTAGTACTAATACGCAAATGTTATCATGCTAACATATTAAACTAAGATGGTGATCATGGTTTAGGCTTGGGCAATATGGAAAAAAATCAAATATCACAATACTTTTTGACCAAATACCTCAACATCGATATTGCGACGGCATTGTAGGGTTGACAATTGGTGCTTTCACAAAATATTTAGACAATGAGATTTTCTTTTTATAAATAATCATCAGTAATGTGGCTATAATGACTAAAGTGGGTAAAGACAAATAATAGAACAGGCTGGTAAGTTCAGGAAATTACATCACTTTACTGCAGCCTTTAAATCCAGTAAAAGAAAACACTTATATGCCACATTATGATATCCAAAAGTCGATATTTTGTGTTATATCACATGGCTGTTGATTGCTGCCAGATAGACAAAATGCATATTGTTGAATTGTGTGGTTTTGTTTAAAAAAAAAAGGGTGTACACTACAGTAACTGATGCTATGTCCAATGAGGAGTACTTAAATATGCCGTAATCTTTGAAAAGTGTATTTGTTACATTCATTTTTTAGCTGTGAATAGAAGGGTTGCTGTAAAAGAGCAAACCTACCCGCCAGTTGTCTGTCACAGGTTGGTTAAGGCACTAAGCCCTGAGGACAGCAGGTGGGAAATTGCTGATTCATTTACAGTGCCTGTGTCGTTGCTATGGAAACAGTTTGTCCCTGTTAAATGAAAATCCTGAAGGTGTGTTCCCTCGTTGCGCTGATCCGTCATGTTATTCGATAAGTGAGAAGCCAAATGCTCGATCTAAATCGCTATAGAACAGACAGAACGTCTGTTT
This sequence comes from Sebastiscus albofasciatus, assembly GCA_916701655.1. Classification (NCBI taxonomy): domain Eukaryota; kingdom Metazoa; phylum Chordata; class Actinopteri; order Perciformes; family Sebastidae; genus Sebastiscus; species Sebastiscus albofasciatus. The sequence continues at coordinate 43,307 of CAKAOI010004105.1, read as the reverse complement.
AGAACGGACCAGAAAGTGCACAAACTTTCGTTATACTTATCATTTAATGTTTCGGAGATATGATCTAGCTGGTCATATAACTGAGCCTTGTCATGCCACACAGGTGTGAGGTGTAGTCTTGCTTCTCAGATGTCACACTCGTATTGTCAGTTGGATGTGGTTGTCAGTGGTATAGTCAGCAAATGTTTCATAACTTGCTTCTTCTCTCCTCTGCAGACCTAAAGACACTCTGCCTCCAAAACACAAATGGAGGTTTAAAGGAACTTTTAAAGACTTTCTTGACAAATAAAGTGGACGCAGAAAGGACGGAAACCTACAACTATGGTCATTTATAACAACGAAAGAGACCACCAATGAAGAGCAGATATCTATTTTCATTTTGACACATTTTTAAGGAGCTTTTTGTATTCAGCAGATTAATGATGGACACTCCCTCAGTTCCTCAGATTATTGTGGACAAGGCTAGAGTCCTGGAGGAGGCAGACTGTGAGGAAGACGTGGATTTGCCCACAGACGACCATCTCATGAACTTGAAGGCCTTGACGGAGAAACTAAGGCTGGAGACCAGGAGACCTTCTTACCTGGAGTGGAAAGCCCGGCTCGAGGCGGAGAGCTTCAGAGGGTCCGGAACTGGAAAAGATCCGAACCAAGTGGAGCCGGAGGGGACGGTAGTCGCCCCCAAAGAGACTGGAGTGAAGTCTGATGTGATTCAGTGCAAGTTGCCGTCGGGTGCACTGCAGGGATTTGAGAACATTGATGAAGCTCTCAGTTGGCTGAGGAGAGAACTGGTGAGACATTGCTTAAAATCTTTACAATATGCAAATTTATCATCTAACCTTCATTCACGTTTTTAACTTGAAGAGCCTTATAATTTAGCAGTTAAAGGCCAGAATAGAAAATAACTTCCTGCTACTTATAGCTAATTAGATTAACTATGCGCACAATGTCCAATTAGTGGCCAGAAGAGTCCCATTGACATTAGTGAGTGAGATCGATTGGGACTCGGGCAATAGCATTAGACATTTTGTTACACACAGTTTCTGCAAGTGTAATCATTTTCACTCTGCTCAATTACTCTGCACATTCACCCACGGTTCAAAAGCCTGGACTGAGCACGCAAAGAGGCACAGTCAGAGGCAGAATCGCACTCGCACAGTATGTGGCCACGAACGTTTTGCACAAAGGGAGATGATTATGATGTTTGCACAGACGTTTGCACATAGACAGAGGACACGAAAGCGATAAAATTGAGAGAGCTTATGATGGGAAACTTTGTTTGTGGATGTCCCACTGTGAGTTTTTGTTTTGAGATTTTGTTAAGACAATAAGGACTGCATGTGTGGACCTCCAGTGAATCTAGATCATGTGAACTTTGCATAAATCGTTGTTGGAATCACACTTAGAGTTAAAACACAAAAAAATGTGTATAATGGAATAGTTAGACATTTTTGGAAGTAAGCTTAATCACTTTCTTTAGGGTTAGATGACAAGATTGATCCCACTCTCATGTCTGTACTAGTGGGCAACCTCCAGTTCGGAAAAGTGAAGCCAATGCCTTACACTTGCTTTCTTTCTACTAGCCAGCAGGGGGCGACTCCTCTGGTTGCAAAAAGAAGTCCAATTGTACTGAAGTCTATGAGAAAATGAGCCTACTTCTCACTTGATTTATTACCTCAGTAAACATTGTAAACATGAGTTTATGGTCTCAATCGCTAGTTTCAAGTCTTCTTCAATACAGCATGATGTTCATTTAGCAAATTATGGTCCCATTTAGAGTCAAATAGACCATAAAGCAGGGTATGCTTTAGGGCGTGGCTACTTTGTGATTGACAGGTCGCTACCACGGCGTTGTCCGGTCTGGGAGTTGTCCGTGTTTTTATCTTACAACTTTAACCCTTTCACAGTGTGTTTTCAGTTCATGAAATAAATAAAAATGTCTTAATCAGAAATTTGGTTGTACTTAACTCCCCCCTTACTTCTGGTTGCAAAAAACCAAGATGGCGACGGTCAAAATGCTGAACTCGAGGCTTCAAAATGACGTTCACAAACCAATGGATGATGTCACGGTGACTACGTCCATTTATTGTATACAGTCTATGGTCTGTATGGTAAATATTATGCTACAGCCAGGAAATTATTAGCTTAGCTTAGCATAGCATAAAGACCGGAAATAGGGGGTAACAGCTAGCCTGGCTCTGTCCAAAGGGAACAAAATCTGCCAATAATGATTTCTATGTCTTAAAATGATTTACTCAGCCAAAAGAATAGCGTAACTTTTTTGGTATTTTCACTAAAGCATGTTATCAAAATTTTAGTTCCACTGTTTTTCCGTCTCTCTCCACCAGACAGACATGCGCTTGCAGGACCAGCAGCTGGCGAGGCAGCTCATGCGTCTCCGCAGCGACATCAACAAGCTGAAGATCGAGCAGACGTGCCACCTGCATCGCCGGATGCTCAACGACGCCACCTTTGGCCTGGAGGAGCGGGACGAGCTGTCGGACCTGCTGTGCGAATGTCCGGTCACCCCGGGGCTCGGCCTCTCGGCACCGCTGAGACTCATCGGCGTCACCAAGATGAACATTAACTCTCGGCGCTTCTCGCTCTGCTAGTGGCACTTCAGACAGAAAATCCTTTTTTGACCACAATGTTGTGAGGATGTAACCCCTGTTTTACAGGCCCTATAATCAAAGAGAGAGATTTAGATAATGTATATTATTTAGGAAGAGTGTAATAGGTACATATATAGTGTTTTTTGCCACAAAACTATACATGGCAGCTATATACAGAAACCTCTCTGTCTTAAAACCGCAGCACATTTTAGACCTTTAGGTCATCGTGACTTGAAATAGAAGACTTGCCGTTTTTAAACTGCAGTATAGAAATCTCAAGCTTATTCCTATCAACTTTCTAAGCCGTATCAGTTATACAATTGCCAGTTATGTTTCCATATACTTTGGTTGTTTGCTGGGTCTTTTGTGGTTTCTATCTACAAGCCAAGATTTAGCAAGCACAAATATTTAAATATATTCTCTCTGTATGATGTTTTCAGTTTTTCATCTAAATGCTTTGTGCTTTTAAAAAAAGATGCCTTAATATTGATACAAAATGTACACTATACTATACAGTATATAGACCAATGCATATTTGAGTTATAGCGAGTAGTTGTATCAATTTAGCGAACATTGTTTTTTGTAGAATGTGATGAAATGATTTATTCTTTATAATGACTGTCATATTGCACAGTAATTTGCTGCAGTTTGCTTCTCATAAGTAAAGATGTATTTAGCTTTCGGCTGGAGCTTTTTGTCCTTTTTATGCTCTAATTGTTGAGTTCCAGCCAGGATGCAACCATTTGAGATGGCATTGTTAGTCTGGAACAAAAACATGGTTTAGTTTCATGGATAAACATTGAATTATAGATCACTGTGTGTACCAAATGACATGATTATGTGGATCTTGTTATGAGCCTTCTGTTGTTATGATGAGATATATCATTGGAGGTAACCGCTCCTTACTCATTTTCTTTGTGGGGGGTTTTGGATTTGAAATGTGAGCATATGAAATTTGAGTCAAGTATAGTCCCAATGCACAGACCGGGAAAAGGAGTTTCAGGGTTTTGAACTGCCCCTCCTTGTGGCCCAGATATACTATAATACAGTCTGAGCTCTCACACACACCACATCAAATTTGTTTCCCACAACAGTGGCAACAGCCTCTGAAATGACAAGGTTAACATTGGTGTCTGCGCTGCTCAGACTGCTCCAACATTATACGATGAGCTTATCGGTCTTTGTCTCGGTTTGCAGTATCCCTTGAACAGTGAGGCGCAGTGCCACCTGGCAAGAAAACAACTAGTGTGTCAACTTGACCTTGTGTTCCTGAGCCTATAATAGACTGGAACATACCTTAGAACCTGGTTTGGTAAAATATGATACCTTAAATGGGCAGTTGTTAGCGCTAGTATGACTACACAAATGTACTGTTAATTTGCTGTCGTCACAACAAAATCATACCAATGGAGCTAAACTGGCTGCTGGCTGTAGCTTTAATGGTCGTAGTGGAGAGTGGTGTCTCGTCAAACTGTCAACCAGAAAATAAATAAATTCCCAAAGTGTAAAATTATTCCTATAAGCATTGAAAAAGGACATGAATTGGATATCTCGCCTCCTTTCTTCTCAGTCATTCTTGTCCAATAATGCTTTTGTTCTGCTAATAGCCGTCATCTATGCACGCTGCACCAGACCTTGTGTAAACAGTTGGTTCCCACAGGTTCGGGGTATGTGTGAAGACATGAGCACGGGGGTGTTGTGTCGTGTGTTTTTGCACGTGACAGTCAGCGTGACCCCACTCGCGCGATCCCTGCGTCCCTCTCCATCTGGAGGGCCCGAAGTGGCATGTCATGAATGACTTTGCTGAGCCTGAGATTTTCATGCATGAGCTCCAGCTTTATGCGGGCTTATCGCTGCTGAAAGCCACAACTCCTTTGGACATGAAAGGCTGCCAAAGGGGGCTATATCACATACTATTTCTAACAAGCTGCTGGTGATCAAGATGGTTTCATTTCTTTTTCTTTTTTACTGTTCAAGCAGAAGCCTTTTTTTTTTTTGTTTAAAGCTATTATAATGAAATTAATAATGTGCAACACTTTTTAAATCCAAGAAACAGTTTGTTCCGGAGAAAAAAATGAAAAACAAAAAGTACTTTGTGCTCATTTTGTGCCAAACAGCTGTCCCTAGAGTTCACCATTTTATTAATTTCATGCCTAAACCATCTCATTTGCATGACAAAATGACTTTGACGGGCATAAAATCAGGCACTATCTCTGCCGCTGAAGCATGAAGACCAGAAACTGTATCAAAAGCCACAGTCCTGATGCAAAATAATCATGGAAAACACTTGATCTGCATTCAGTTTAAGGGGAAATTATAGTGTATCCTCCAGTTAGATATCTTAAAGAAAGATGCAGTCAGTTAATTGCTATATTTACCTTTTTGTCTGACGTTCACGACTGGGAATGTAGCTGATGAACAGATGTAACGCCACAGTGATGCAGTTCTCACCACGACTGAGTTGCAAACACAAGCATGAATGACTGACAGAAACCTCACCAAGGTGAACCGCAGGCAGAGACTGGCGAGAATCCCAGACTGCATCTTCACGCCGAGCCTTTGTGTAGGAGTGTCTCGGTACTTAGCAAAGATTTACTGTAAGGATGAGACCAGAACACCAGAGAAGAACACAATAAATAGACCCAGGGTGTATTTTAATAGATGGGTTATTCCCCATTTTTGCATGCTGACCTCAATGATGTGATGACAAACTTTCCTATTTCCTCATTTGTGGTTAAAACTTTGACCGCTCTATCAGTGATTTACTGGAAAACACTTAACACTCTTCATTTTTAATGGTGTGGAAATAAGAGCTGAATCAGACTGTTTTTGTTGGAGAAACAAGGCGCGCTGCAGAGGCTTAAACTTCAGCACACAATTAAACCCCTGGAGTGTCGAGACACTGATTCTGACTGTGTTGGTTGTTGGAAAAAAAAGATTTATAAGGTCAGAGAGACATTTGGACCAGCTCCTGGACACATATTAAACATGTCCAGGAGCTAAAAATAGCAGTTAAAGCATAGCTTTCGATGTGGGATATTAATTTGGGGAAAGGTCCTTGTTTGCAGATTCCTTTTCATTTTGGATTATGCTATGTACTATGTGAGATTTGGCTAGTGGGCCTCAAATGTGAATCAAAGGTTTAATATATATTTGAAGCTATACTGTATATATTATTTGAATTTGATTAAACTTCCATTAAATTATTTTTTAGCCACTTTTGGGTGGATATATGTATCTATCAGGGATTGTTGTTTTGCTGAAAACAGCTGCCTGCAGTGGTCAGAACATGTTCATGATCATGAGAGCAGTGGCTGTGAACCAAAACAGATTAGATGCAGGACTTAAAATCAAAAACAATGAGCTGAAAGGTGATAAAAAAGCTCTGTAGAACTGCAGTCGCGTGATAATACTCCGTGAGTTCACCAGTCATCAATCGCTAATATGAAAAATATATATTACAGCTGATTATAGTAATTGCAGAATGTTTCTACTTTGGCTTTATTCCTATGATGCTAAACCAAAACTCAAATTAATTAAAAGTTATTAAAGGGGACTTGTGCTTTTTCCCTTTAGGTTGTTATATTGTTTTTTGTGCATGTAAAATGTCTGCAAAGTTACAAAGTCCACACTAAAGGGAGTTAGTCTCCCCCACAGAAACACTGCTCCTGAACTGCTTGAAACGTCTCGCTTGAAGTACCGCCTTTTACACCGTAACGTGGTGATGTCACAGTGTAACACATTTGCACAGCAGCTAGTTTGGCATGCCCTCAAACAAAGTTATTTTAAGTGGAGCTGGAGCGGAGCCCGAAGAGTTTGGTTCGATTGACCAATCACAACAGTGGGCCAGCTGACCAATCAGAGCAGACTGGGCCTTTATACGTGTTGACAATCTCATATTATTCATGTTAACAGCCCTCTTCAGGTATTTTAATCTTTTTAAACTTCATAAAAGGTTTTTAACATTTATAACAACGGTGACATAAAAAGAAAAATATCTAAACATTTCCCTTTCTTAAGGGACTCCTTGAAATATGTTTTTTGTTTCTCGAGATACTGCATCCAAATGTGAATTTAAACATGCTTTGCTGTATCTCCGACAGCGAAATACATGCATTCCCTGTATAAGATTGTTGTAAGTCGTAGCTTAACAATTAACAATTTGTTATCCCTCACTACAATGATCTCAGTGAAACAAGTAAACCATCTGATTCTTCTTCATGAGGCATGAATCACTACAGTCGTTGTCATAAAGGTTATTGACAAACTCTTAATAAAGCAGCATGGGATCTTTTAATGACTTGATTAAACCAACTGATCTATTTAATAATTACTTGCTTCTAATGAGGCACTGCGATTCTGTTCTGTCTAAAAACTGGATTAAGAGGAGAATTTACAGGAGGCCAATTAGGAGTCCGCCAAGCACTGTGAGAAAGCAGAAAAACACGGTTCAATTACACCGAGACCACATCAAAAACAATCATTTACTCTCCTTCTGTACCAAAACAATGACGCGAAATTGTCAAGAATAATCCGCTTGTGTCACGAGAAGGAATTTGCTAGGTGAGATCATCGGCTTCTTGGTTATCTCATCCTTTTGTTCGAGGCAGACGGTGTCTCAAGCCAAAGTGGCTATTTGAACCGCAGGTGTAGCATTCCAGTCTGTACATGCACCTCTGCTCCAGTCCCACAACAAACACGAGACAACCCGTTCCAGTTCTGTACTTTTAAACTTACTGAGGAAAAATCGTATAAAAGTAGATCTGTGAAAGAAGTGTTGTAAAAGCCTGGTGAGTGGCTTTACAGACTGGAATGTGCTCAACTCAAACTGTCCTGCCAATTTCTCGTCCCTTTAGACTCACAGAACTAATCCCTAACTTTGAGGGCAGCGTCCGGCACGATTACTTTGATGAATCTCAGACTGAAGTTCCGCAGCAGCTTAAGTGCATCCAAGCAAATGATCAGTCAGAGAGGATCATAATCAGGTTAAACCTTCACCTCTTGTGTCAGTTTTGGTGTATGAAAGTCAAATTAAAGCTGCAGTGGGTAGAGCTGGAGCAAATGTGATTAAAAAAAAACGATTTTTATAAAACGGTCACTATATTCTGACAGTAGTGCATGAGACAGGAAATCTGAAAAAAAGTCCTCCAGTGCTCCTAATGGCATCTGCAAGATTTCACAGACAGGAGGAAAACAACCAATCAGAGCTGAGCTGGAGTCTGCCGCCTCTGAGCAGCTGTCAATCCCTCGCGAACTCCGATCAAACGGTCAAACTAGGCAGCGATGATCAAATATGAATCAATATTCTGTTACTGTAACGCCTATTTCTCACCTCAAATGTTTTCAGAAACATCTTGTAGTGTACTGTTGAGCTGTAAAATGAGAACGTTTGTGACCCGGCAGCCATGTTGAGACCAGTTGAGGAAATACCAAGCACCGCCCACCAGCCGGAGCACAGCCAATAGGAACGCTCTCTCTCTGAAATGACCTGTGATTGGTCAAAGTCTCCCGTCACAGGTTAGATTTTTTTAAAGCCTGAAAACAGAGCCATGAGGAGGTGCAAAAGTCAAGTTTTCTCTCAGACCACTTGAATTACAATATGCTGAAAGGTTATTATGGAATTTTTTGTCAAATGATGCCAAAAACATTCTCCCTAACCTCGCTTTACACAAGGTTAGTCTCCTTTAAAACCGCATATAATGCAGCAAACGGGTGTAAAGGATAATAACCATGTATTTGATGATGCTTGTAATTTTACAACAAAAAAAACAGACAATCAAGTGTAAAGTAGCTGTTATTTAATAACCAATGATTTGCTCAACAACTGTAGTTACAGTTCATAATTACCTGTCTGCGTGTGACAGACAGTTGGCAGCAGTACTGCAGTGTAAAAGGCACAACGACAGATAACATGTGATGTCACGAGACACAACAAGGTGACCTGCAGGAGAAGAACAAAAAAAAAAAAAAAATCATAAATTTACATCAGCCATAACTGGCTTTGTCAAAATACAGTCCCCACTCAATCGCTTCAATTGAATGAGAATTTTTTTTTGTTTTTACAGCATTTCCTTGGTCAGTTTGAGTAAAAGACAAAAATATATAAATTGAGTAAACACTGATAACAAAAAAGGATAGTGTGAAACGAAAAGTGGTACACTTATTGAAAAATTATATATAGAAAAAGATGTTACACACTCACAGCGACACACACGCGCACACACACAATGTGAAATAAATGTTCTCCTGGTGGGTGAAGCTGATTGACCTATAGTAATACAAAAGCACAAACAAGTACAGCCTCAGTCTTAACCTTCTAAAACATGTACACAGTCCTCTGGTGGATCCTCCAGAGTCTTTGAGGGTATTCAAAACAGACTCCGAAAGATATTCGCTACATCGCTGACAGCCGCGGCAGATACTGCCAATAAATGAGTACAAAAATTAAAGAGACTTTTAAAAAATAGATCAGAGGCTTTGAATCCCTCTGAAATGCAAAAGTAGCCAACTGACTGCATGTCGTCTACAGGGTCTGCATAAGTGCATTTTGTTGACTTCATGTTTTTGTGGTATATAGGTTGAGGTTTTTCCATGAGTGTGGAAGGGAATATTGTATGGAGCGTCCTCTTGATAATTAGAGGAAAATACAAAACTCTTAGGTCAGTGCTATGAGGACCACCTTCATCTGATCCGTTCAGCTCGTGCCCTACTGTTCATTTAAGGAAGCGGCTGCTGCCGTTTACGAGTCCTCTCCCTTTCGTTCACCGCGTCAGGGCGTCACTCCCTCCTGGTCCATGCTGCAGCCGAGAGCTTCAATGTCGTTGCTGATGTCGGTGATCATGCGGTCCCACTCGTCTCCCTCGGAGGCCTCCTGGCCCTCGTCCGAGGCGGCGCTTCCTCCCGCCGCTCCGTTGCCGTTGGTGGTGGAATCGGAGGCGGAGCTGGCGGTGCGCCGGTAGCGGCCGAAGCTGTCCGTGATGATGCCTCGGCCGTCCTTCACGCCGATGGTCTCGAGGAAGTTCTCAAAGTGCTGGCTGTCCTTCTCTGGTATGAAGGGACGCAGGCCTGCAGGGGGCACGTTATAATGCAATATGGTCATGAATTGTGTCAAGACATCTGCACATATTTTAAGATGATGGGGAAACACAGAAGTCGTACCGAGTAGAAGGAACTTCCTGCTGTCCCCGTAGAGCTGTCGCAGGTTAATGCAGAACTCATGGATGGAGGCACCGTTGCGGTATTCATGGAGCAGGGTGGCAAACTGCTGGATCTCCTGTGATGATAGCTTTGTCCGCAGCTAGAAGGGGAAGAAAAAAAATGTATTGAAAAATCAAAAAGAAATGAATACAGCCTGAAAAATATTTTCAAGAAAAAAGAAACAGAGGGTGACATGGATCGTACTGTGGTCATGTAGTCCTGCAAAAGCTCTGCAGCGGTGGTGCTGAGCTCTCCTTCACTCGCCGTCTTTGTCTGAGGGGATGCTGGGGTGGATGCTGATGGAGAGTTTCCTTCTGCCTCCATAGACGCCTGGAAAGGACTGAGAGAAGAAGGCAGAACTTGTAAGCGACGAACAAAAGTAAAAAAAACGCTTTCAGAGATGTTGTCAAATCTTTCTGGATTACTGTGCCCGATATAGAATCACTGAGGTTAAGACTTACAATGTGCTGGCTTCCGCTTCAAAGGCCTCCTTAACATCCACTTTGCTTGAAGAATCATCTGCAAAAATACAAAAAAAGGTACATATTTAATATCTGACTCAAGCTTGGAACTTCAGTAAGAACTCCACAGAGTAAAACAATATCATACTATATTACTCTTAATCAAATTTTTACAAAACACATTTGTTAAGTACACTAATTTGTTTCATTAAGTTTGTTTTCTCTCTAGAGAGCGAGTTTGTTTTTCCCCCTTACCACTGTATAGAGAGAGGTGTCTGGTAGGTGTAGTTGCTCCATCAAAAATGGCTCTGTCCAAGAAGTCGATGGTTGATTCTGTGTAAACGATCTGAAAGACCTGGCTGAGCAACAGACACAGCTCCTCTGCTGCTGCCTAAAAACACAACAAACAAAAAGTCACGTGTACATTCAGAGTTACTAGCTCGTCTAGTCTTCTTCCTCCCTGAGACTTTGTTGGTGCAGTGCCAGCATATCTCGGCATGTTACTGCTACCTGTTGATCAGTGGAATAGTTTGACAACAGTGGTAGGACTGTGTGTCGCGTTACCAGCGTGCGAAAAACAAAACATAGATGGTTCAAAAGGCATCGTTCTTACCCGTTTAACCTAACTGCACTAAAGAAATAGATTTCTATTTAGCATAGCCGCATAGATGAAAAATAATACCTTATTATCAACGGCCAGCACGAGCAGGCAGCAGACTTCCACGAGCACAGCTCCACTCTCCGATAAGGAGCTCAGGGTCTGAGACTTGTTGAGATCAGGACACGAGCTGGGACAAGGAGAACCTCCCGACTCCTGGGCTGAAATACACACAGTCAATTTTTGATTATTCAAATGCTCGATTGTTGCCAACTTAATACATTTACTTTGGACATTTTTTTGAATTATATGATTATTTACTATTTTATTACTATTTTAGTTAATTTCATATTATTTCATATATTATTGTTAGCTCCTCTCCCAGAAAGATGCTAGTTATGCGCTTGTTTTTAATTGGAATTAACATTATCAGATCTCTATTGTTCCTTGTTAATTAGCCTTAAGGACAACATCATCAAACAAAGAACCAGAGGGAGCTGACAACATCGGCTACAACTTTAAAAAAAAGTGCGTTGCAACAAGACTGCAGGCATCTTCCTGTCTAGATGATCACTGTATGAAGCTCCTGCTCCTCCTCCTCCTCTGTAATCTTACAACAATAAAACCCATATTACAACTTCATTCTAACGTCTCAACACTTACTGGAACCTTTTTAATGTTTTGTTTTGTTACCTGTTTTGATCACCACGAGGTGCAAAGAGTCGTCCCTGATGTAGGAGACAGCAGCAATGTCATGGATGGGCACTCTCAGGATGATGTCCTCTCCGTCGCGCCATACGAGCTTTATGTTGTACGCCGACAAGCTCACCACTGCATCCTGCTCTGATGTCAGCTGGCCTGCCAACTGATGGGACTTCTGAGGATCACAGAGGAAAAACAATATGGATAATTATCCCTGTTATGATAGAACTTTAATATTCTAGTTCACCATGAATAAGAACAAGCTTTGATCAAGTGTATTCTCTCGTTGCAACTTAATTATTCAAGGGATTTAATTGAGTATTATTAGTGATGTCAGTTATGTGAAAAAATGATCCAACTGAAAGAGAGAGCAACCAACTGATGGATCGGGTTAAATCAGATACGTACCCTCGCATTGTCAACGAGCTGCAGCACTTCTGTGCGACTTGATGGGTTCAAGTATCCTGGAACTGATGTCAGCTGCCCCAAATACTGGACAAGACAGAACATGCACACACTTTTTTACTTTAGAGTTGTAAAAAAAAAAAAAAAAACGTAACCTCATGTGTCATCCTTTTCTCCCAAGTGAATAGAGCTACAACATTTTTTTTATATATATATATTGGTAGGGGAGTTTTATATCGCTGCTCGTCACACTCACTTTGACTTCCTTCTCAATATAGTCATTAAGCAGGATGTCAGGGTCGATACGGTGGTCGGGCTGAGAGAGTGAGAAGGTGTGGAGCGCCCTGCGCTCGGTGGCCTTCTCCTGGGCCTTCTTGTCTCTCCCCTTCTCTCCTTTCAGGAAGACTCGCTTGAACGGAGACACGATACCAGGCTGGTGAATAAAAGACAAAGATAGTGGGGTTGAGAGACTCAATTTGTGTGTAACATCTCAAACCCTCTAAATTATAAACCATTTGGCATCATCTCTTTCTATGAAACAGTATATTATAAATGATCACAGGACTATTCATATCCACTACATACATATAATGTAGTTGCAATGGGCTGGCAACTCAGTAAAGCAATTACACATTTTGCAGTTTAATGTCCCCCCCTCCCCAAAAGAAACCAAGCAGAACCTATATGAAACTTGTGTTGCCTGTGGTACTTATATGCCTTGTAATTTCTGCTTTGCCTGACTGTGCTGGTAGCTGCAGAGTGAGATACAGCAGATGTACAGCCCTCCCTGTTACCCAATACGTGTTGCTCAAATGTCAACAACAGCATGTGCACAAGGAAGCTCCGCATTTTGCAATACCGGAGGGGGTTTGTATTGGAAGTGAGTGTAAAACATGATGGAGGATTACGTCTTAACATCTACATCGTGAACATCAACGAGCAGCTGCCGCAGATGTGTTACAAGAGAAAAATGTTTGTTCCTTCTTTTCTTAAATATGTTTCTGTATTTGCAAATTGTTAAAAAAAAAACATCAAATGATATAGGCTAATTCTTTAGCTCTTGTATCAACTGGCAAAATAAGGTTGCTTAACTAAAACCGTGATCAATTTTGTCCGTAGTTTTATGCACAATACAAACATTTCAAAAGTACGTTTCTAAATTCAAAGCATTTCGAAAAAGCCTACCTCGTTCTCCATGAACTCTCTCGCTCAAAAGAGTCGCCTATTCAATGGCAAGCACACCGCCCGGCCACAGATAATGCTACGATCGCGCCGTCTAAACTAGTCACCTGTTGCCTCCGCTCACACACACACGCGATGACAGCTGCCAACTGGTGACAGACATCAAACACAGTGAGGGGTGTGACCCCTCTCACACAGGAAGGGACGTGTCTATGTGTCTGTACTCAGGCACAAGAACAGGAAGGGGACTAGCCACAACTTCCTGTGATGACACGCGCATTGAGGCTTTGACTATATCGAAACATGATGCCGATGTTGAACATCGTGTTGTTTTGAAAACTGCTTCACAGATGTTGAAGAGAGTGTGTGTGGTGAGTGATGATCACTTTTGCTCCAGATCTTCATATTTTATTGCAATGTGATGAGTATTGCCTCTGCAATCACACTCAGGACTCTGCAACTGAAGGTTCATACACGTCGCTGCTACACCACAAAAATGCAAGATCTTTTTGCATACTATTATGCTAACCACAGATGTCACATCTGCAAATGCTGTTTGCACGGCAGATTCAATAAGGCGACAAGTGCTGACGATCTGATGTAGATCAAGCCGAGTTGATTGATCTGTTAACGCACCACGACAATGATGAATGCAGCCTGAAGGGTCAGAAAGGTGGATTTTGACTCTTTACTTTGTAACCATCATTTGATCACAGACTTTAGACTCCATAGAACAGCACAACCTACAACCAGGTGCATTATTTAACAGTACATAGCTCGTGAAGACAAGTGCATTAACATTTTATGGCTTGTTCTTGTGAAATGTGAGACAAGAGCTACCGTAGTTGACCCCGGCGACTTTCCTCAAGATGAGCAAGTGAAAGAAAGACAGAAACAAAAGGTGGATGTATGGCTTTCTTTGTGATGTGGTGGCCATGGTGACAACGGTGCAAAGTGGACTTTCAAACTTTCTCATGCTTAAGAACAATGCAGTAGAGTCCTATTTGTCCCTCATACGCCTAAAAACTATGACTACGTTTTCTACAGTGGCTGGCAAGGTAAAATGCTATTATCTTTCCCTGCCGTCCTTTCTGTTACACGAGGATGTTTGTCATTCTTGAGTTGTTAGTGTGAGACATCCCCACTATGTACTACGTTCGAGTCAAGCTGTCAAGATTCCTTAACTTCTCCACATACCTCTGACAGTTTCCAGACTTTAAATGAGTTCATATGAAAATCAGTCAGCAAAGTGAAAGTAACACTATCATGCCATCACATGATGAAGGGGCCTGAGCTTTCACTTGAACCTGTATAATAATAATATAATACTCCATATAATAAAATATAAATACATCTGGGGCCAAATGCTGTTCATTATCACCACCAAGTGGCATATACAAGAACTGTAAGCATCCGTAACATTGATCCCCTAAAAGTAAAGATCATCATAGCTCATGAATGGTTCCATAAAGAATGAAAATAATAATTATAGACATCAAACGGAAATAAATAAATAGTGTTTTCACCTTTCCACAAAGCTAAAATGCTGCTAGGCAAATACATTTACTTGTCACTACTAATAAGGTATTTTGAGTGGAAATTTTAAAGTTATGCCTCATCAAACTACGAGCAGAGTTTGGGTAAGTTAGCATTGCTGGCAAAAACATTTCCTTGCCACAACAAACCCTCTTCACACTAGGATATCACTTCATTTCCGTCCAAAATTTCCCTTCACATCAAGAGGAGGAGGTGGTGGAATTAGATTAGCATTTTGTCGTGGAAAGAATGATGTGGATGACCAGCACACAATCATATCTGAGATGTTAAAAACCTGAGACACTTCACTTCTCATTACACTGCTCAGGTTGGGAGAGCTTGTCAAAGTCATGTCCTGCCCTGCCCTGCAGTTTTCCTCCTGTGCCAACCAGAAGAACAGAGGCGAAATGTCCCTCGTGTCTGCTCTAAGACACACAAGAGATAAAAAGAAATGTCAGCTCTGTGTGTGTGTGAACATACCGATCTGTCTCCATATCAAACGGGATCATTAGGCAGCATGTGTCTGTACTGTATGTGTGAGAGAGAGAGCAGACACAACCAAGGAGTGCTGATTCCCTTTAGCATGACTGACACTGATAACCACTGCCTCTGACAGCTGATGTTCAACACAGAAATCCTCCATGACCCACGCCTACACATAACAACGAGGGTTACTACTCTGGGAAAACTGGTTGTTGCTTTTATCACCTTTTTTTTGAGAATACTGTATACAAGCATCACCCTCACTGTTAAAAGTCCCACAACAGATAAACCATTAGCCTAGTTAATACAACAATGGATGATCGTTTCATCGTTTCACGTTCATTTTTTTTCATTTCAAAATGTATTTTAATTATATTATGTAGAAAATAAAGAAAAAGAGAATGATCATACCAACAGGTGCACAGTCAGAAACAAGTAGTATTTACATAAAATGAAAAGCGTAGGAAAAATAAATTGTCAACATTTGATGCCTTGATTTACATATTCGAAAAGGAGTGAGAAGTATAAACTTATTTAATCCCACCCCTTCTCCATAAGTCAATTATTAATTATTAACCAGCTTCCTTATTGAGCAATGCATATACTCTAATTAAATTTTCCTAAATTTGTCTAACTATAATTATTATTATTAATAATTATAACTATAATTATTACCTTTAATCTGTGTCATACAGAAATATAAATTAATTACTGATATAATTACCCTTATCAAAATAGAAATTTGTTAACAATCCAGAATACCAATTAATTACTTATAATATTTATCTTAATCATATTGACTATTAGTTAACTTTTCTTATATGCGCAAATTATTATTTATAATATACAATTATAATATACAATATGCACATACAATACAACCTGCAATATATATATATATATACACACACACACACACACACACACACACACACACACACACACAATACACAGCATCCGACCATGCATACATTATTCTTATACCCAAAATCAAATATATTATACGTTATATTTAACTTACCACCTTACAAACAAGGCAAAGAGTGTTTAAAGTTGATATTAAGAGGACTATAAACAATAAAGGCATCCTGAAGCTCGTGGTAATCCTGAGCAGAGACAGTAACTTGTAACACTTCTTGTGGATTAATATGAAAAAGATGTAATTTCTTCACAGAAACACATCTCTTATATTGGAAACATACAAAACAGAATAAATAAGAAAGGGAACATTGTTTTCTCTATTTTACATTATAATTCGCCTCCAAGTATCAAATCTTCATTCTGAGCTCAAATCCATGCACAACTCTAGTTTTCATCACTAAACTTGCTTTAACTGTCTTTCTCTCCCAAAAACCACCCAGAAACTCCTCTCATTTCTCCTCAAGAAACACTCAAAAGTGGATTAATATGAAAAAGATGTAATTTCTTCACAGAAACACATCTCTTGCATTGTAAACATACAAAACAGGATGAATATGAAAGGGAACATAGTTTTCCAAAATTGTACATAAAGGTCTTTTAGGTTCAATCTGTTGCGCCTCACTTAACTTAGCGTTGAGTTTTATTTAATTTCCATTCCATAAATTACACATTTCTCCCATTTAAAGTAACCCCGGGTTATTGAAAGAGTCAGTAAATCTGTCAGTGTGTTGTCGTGACTGTTTTGCCCCTCTGGCAGCTGATATTTACTTGATTATATGGCTAAACTAGCCTGCTCTGACTAGCTATGCTAGCAAAGTTAGCATGCTAGCTAGTCAACTTGCAGTTAAAAAAGTAACTGTCAACTTACCTTTTTCACTTTTTTCACATCATCCTCCATTTCTATGGAAAAGTCCTCTTCTTCATATTCACTTCGGCGTGGAGATCCAGGTGAGACAAGACCATAACTATCTACTGAAGCTTTTAAACAGCACTCATCTGAAAGTAGTTAGCTTAGCTTAGCCTAGCCTAGCCTAGCCTAGCATGGGTAAAGTGAAGCCCGAATTTGAGTGAAAGTAGTTAGCTTAGCCTAGCCTAGCCTAGCTTAGCCTAGCCTAGCCTAGCATCGGTAAAGTGAAGCTGTGAAAGTGAACTGATCCATCCTGATTGTTGCCTTATTCGACAACTATAAAAACAATAATACCAGTATGAAACGGTGTGCTTCGGGTAAACGCTAACACAGTTAAATAAATAGTCTGTGTTGAAGAGAAACTCGGATAAAACAAGCAAAACTTTTCAATCGTGCCGCCATTTTGGGGCGTTGAGCTGCGGTTCCAGCATGCTTTGCGCTGCACAAACCAAAACAGCTGCTACTGTTATTATTAGTTAATTACAGTGATGATGACACACACACACACAGAGAGAGAGGAGGAGGCATGAAGAGGTGCTTTACTGTCACTACACGGGCAGGTAATGTTATAAAAACTGTAATAAATGCTTTATTTATTTGTTTTGAAGTTTATAACAACTTTATGTTATTATTAGTTAATTACAGTGGTGACACACACAGAGGAGAAGGCATGAAGAGGTGCTTTACTGTCACTACACAGGCAGCTTTTCAGGTAATATAATAAAACAAATTTAATAAATGCTTTATTTATTTGTTTTGAAGCTTATAACAGCTTTATGACAACCAAAACAGCTGCTACTGTTATTATTAGTTAATTACAGTGATGATGACACACAGAGGATGAGAGCATGAAGAGGTGCTTTACTGTCACTACACAGGCAGCTTTTCAGGTAATATAATAAAATAATGCTAATAAATGCTTTATTTATTTATTTATTTTTAATCTTATAACAGCTTTATGACAACCAAAACAGCTGCTACTATTATTATTAGTTAATTACAGTGATGATGACACACACACACAAAGAGAGGAGGCATGAAGAGGTACTTTACTGTCACTGCAGGTAATATAATAAAAAAACTGTAATAAAATGCTTTGTTTATTTATTTTGAAGCTTATAACAGCTTATCATTTTAAGAAGAGTTTGAAATGTTGACAATTCTCATTGGGAAAGCCCCAAATCTCACTTTTTGTTTATCATTTAATAACTTTATAAACAATAGGCCTACAGCTGACATAGTTACTAATATATATCAGAAAAGGAACAGGTGACTCCTGTGATGACACACACAGAGGAGGCATGAAGAGGTGCTTTACTGTCATTTCACAGGCAGCTTCTCAGGTAATATAATACAAAAAACTGTAATAAATGCTTTATTTATTTGTTTTGAAGCTTAGAACAGCTTTATGACAACTTATAATTTAAAGAAGAGTTTGAAATGTTGAGACTTAGGCCCCAAGTTATCACTTAATAACTTTATAAACAATAGGCCTACTGTAGTTTTTTTTTCCACAGCTGACATTTTTACTACTATATATCAGAAAAGGAACTTTCTTTTTAAGTGTCCCAGTAAGCCACTTACTTCTTTAACTATAGCTTGCACTAAATGTAATGCAGCTGTTATTAATGTTATACTTGTGCTTTCCTGCTAAGATAAGTGGGGCTGTTAAAATGTTGGTGTTTCACTTATTAAGAGACCATTTTAAGTGTCTATCTTATAGTCAATATATTGACACTCTGTTTACAGTTGCTGTTTACTAACCCTGTTTTACTAGAACAGGGTTAGTAGTCGTAATATTCCGAGAATAGTCATAACTTTACGAGAAAAAAGACGCAATATTATGAGAATAAAGTCATAACTTTACGAGAGTAAAGTCATAATAATACGATAATAAAGTCGTAGGTTTACAAGAAAAAAAGTTGTAATATTACGAGAATAAAGTCATAACTTTGCGAGAATAAAGTCGTAATAACACAAGAATAAAGTCTTAGGTTTACGAGAAAAAAAGTTGTAATATTACGAGAATAAAGTCATAACTTTACGAGAAAAAATAATAATATGTTATAATATTATATTATAATATTATGACTTTATTCTCATAATATTACGACTTTTCTTCTCATAAACCTTTGACTTTATTATCATAATATTGCGACTTTATTCTTGTAATATTACATTTATTCTTTTTCCTCAATCTGGCCCTAATACTCCGTCGTTATTCATTTCCATTTTTATAAATCCACAGGGAGCCACTGGAGAGGAGCTAAAGAGCCGCAGGTTGCAGACCCCTGTCCTAGAACAAGAATGTCAGGACAGCAACCGAGAGAGAGAGGCAGATGAGACAAGTGGAGAAAGACAGAAACAAGGATGCCATGCAAGGATACAACAAGAGGATATGAAAGTGGAAAAGAGACCAGTCACTCACAACATTGGCTGCAGGAGTGCCAACAACAGAAGGGTAAGTTCTGCACACGCACAGTAACTTTCAGTGGTATTTACTTTTTAACCATATCCTATGCACCTGTCTTTATCACCTATAAACCTGTGTATAAAGCAGGTGAAGGGTAAAGGCCCTTTTCACAGCAGCCATGTTACATGTCATTGCAGGGTAAACACAGGTGTAATTAATAACATTAATTATAACCCTGCATGCTGGCTCAATGGAATGGCTGTGACACAATAAATAGATTTGGACCATAATTAATTTGATCAATTACACCTGTGTTTACCCTGCTATGACAAAAATGTCAAAATTAGCATTATATTAGGACACATTCACTGTGTGTGGGCTCACATCTGTTGAAATGTGAAACGTGCATATAAATACAGTACTGATAATATTGCACTTTCAAATACTATATTTATTTTTCTCTTCTGGGATGAACAGTCTGATATATGAATCTACAGTAAGGCTTAAACATTACATTTTCAGCATAATATTTCTCTTTTCATCTAAAAACCAAAACATACAAAAAGAACTGTAGCACCATATGTTATTAATAATATTCATATTGTTCCCAAAAATAGGACATCAGTTTTGCTTTTTTTTTAAAGAACGGGGATTCCATGAAACAATTTACTTACATTTTATATTTAACAACAACAAAGAAATCATTCCTTATATGTTCTCAGTCACAACGGAGGTTGCATGAGTACGCTTTCATAAAGATGCTACAGACTGTAGCGAATTTGCTTACTGACATTGTGCCAACTTTTTGGAAATACCCCGGGTAAATCATACAGTCTAGGGAGTATCCTGATAGATTTGTGAAATACACCAACAAGCTAACACAATCTAGAAATTGATTGAATATAAACAAAGCAATATTTCCCAACACCTTTTGATAACAATTTCAAAAATCAGCAGCAATTAATATGACAACCATAGTCGCTTCATTGGAATATCAAATCCATTTTTAAACAAAATATTACAGCCAATTCTACAATAACAACAAAAATAGATACACACAGATTAAGGACATATAGATGACAGGAATTTACAACACAGCAATCACGTTCTATATATATTTTTTTACTCAAATTCCAGTAGCAGAAGTACATTTGTGCTTCTGCGCGTTTGCCAAAGAGATGCATTTTATCATCTGCCAGTTTCATTCTCTCAGAGAAAAGAAAGAAAAAATTCCTAGTGCAGATTGAATCATAGTAAAACAAAAACTATGCTGAAACCAGTATATTAAACATTGTATGAACAGTTATTTTTTTGTGCAGGTTGGAAAATCAAAATGGCACCATTGAGAGTTGAGTTCTGTTGTAAACTGTGTGGATTTGAGGTGCTAGCTCTCGAGCATTTTTGAGACTGTAAGTCAGCAGGGCGCAGGCCCTCTCAGTCAACCGGAAGGCTATGCTATCAGAGAGCGAAAGAGCGGACTGCAGTCCGCAGTGGTAGCACCTTTTAAATGTATTTATTCAGCACCAGGTTATTAACAGAAATCAAAGTAAGGTAAAATAAGAAAAATGCACCGTTTTATCATCTGAAAATACTGCTCCAGTGGTCAAACAGATGGTCATGACACAAAGGTACAGACTTTAAACCAAGTCAGACACTACGATGACCTGCTGCTACACGTTAATGCAGAAATCAGAGGGTTTGTTGTGCAGTCGAGAGCACTTCCATGCTAAATGTCGAGGGTCACCTCACAATGACTTCTAAAGGCATGCTGGGAGGTGGTGGGAAAACCAGAAAATGAGCTTATTCAAAAGTGAATCCGTGATCGGGCCTGTTTCATCATTCCGTTGTAAGAAAAATGCAACATAAGTGATTTTTTTTTTTGCGCATTTCGTCATCATTGACTTCTTCCGTGTTTTATTCCAACTGCAGGCATTTATTGTTTTGGCTAGATGTTGTTTTTTTTTTTCACACGAGACAAACGACACAGAAAGTTTACGTCTTGGCACTACAAATCATTCATCATTTGCAAGACAGAAGAAGATGTAAAGGCATAGACAAAAAGTACAAAACAATCATTGACCAAATCGCTCGGTATCGTGGCTGGCATCTGTTAAGACTATCCATCAAACAGTCCAAAACGAACGCGTATGAGCTAATTATAACTTGCTGAATCAACTGGGGCTGTTTGCGATTCAGCTTGCTCCAACGTAATAAAGATGAGGAACCCTACGTTCAAGTACAGATGATGTTCAGTATTGCCTTACTTTTTCTCCTATGTCTTTGACAGAACCAATAACTGGGTTTCACACCGTACCCACCACTTGGTTCTGTCACACTGTGATGTTTTAGTTGTAACGCTAGGAAACAGTGCAGTCCTGTGAATGAAACGGTAAATGGCGTCGTCGACTGAGGTGTGAGCTGACAGATTTGAGAACTTGGCTTGATCTGGTTTGGTGAGACAGACAGGGAGAATATTGTTTGGTGTTATCATCTTGGTGAGTGTGCTGGCACGTGAAACAAGTAAAGAAAGACTATTGGCATTGTTGTTTGCGGACCTGGCTGCCATGGCTGGATTGAAGCACCCAAAGTAACAAGGCACAACAAGGACTGAGAAGAACAAGCTTGCTGTTCAAACGCTCTTGCTGTGTGTTGTGGCTGTCGAGGGATGTGGAGTCGGGCAGGTAACCTAACAGAAACAACTCTCTGTAGATTTCTTTGTGACCTTGTTTATGGTATAAAGTGTGGCAGCCTGAATACTACACTGAATAGTAACGGCTTCCACTTGCACTCTTGAAACCCGTGTATAATTTAAAGAAAGGAAGAAAAATACTAAACTAAAACCCACTTATTTACCAGCTTCTAGCTAATCGTCTCTTCCTAGATTCAGAATGCGGCAAAACTATGATTGTTCTGTAGAAATAGGTAAAATATACTGCATGTTTCATAAAAATCCAGACTTGTACATATAGACTCTTTGCAGACTTAATTAAAAATCAATTTAATTAACCGCCATTACTACTATTCTAATGACACAGTTAAGCAAGCATAAATACTCTGCGTTTTTTACGACATTAAGCACCACTAGATGAAATGCAGCCCAGTTGTACAATGTTTATGATGCTATATAATACCGTCGTCCCACACACACACACACACACACACACACACACACGCACACACACACATGAATGAATCACAGTGTATTTGCACCTGATTTGGACATTGTGTCCACGTCTGGAAAAAGGTCAGCAGTGTTTAGAATGGATGCACCATATGCCAGGCAGCCAACTACCACAAAAAACGCCCCCTCCCCTCCCACCCCAATAATAATAAGAATGAGCAATCACTGATCAATCACTCCAAGAAAACAAAAAAATGTGCAAACTATAATTTAGTGGTACAATCCCAGCCGAGGAGTGGTCCGGGATGCAACATGTTAAGGAAAAAATGGAGACCCTTGAGGACATGCCTGGGGATGAGAACTGCATTGAGACACCCCTGAGTCAGCTGGTTCAGTGGTCTTGTTTGTTGGTCCTGAGGAACCCCTGTATTGGCTGTTTTGCTTAGTTTTTTTTTTTTAGTTTAACAATACTTATTATTCATTACTTAACTAACTATTAACATGGCTGTTCATTCACTACAACAGAGAGGAACTACTCTGGCTACTATGGTAAACAATGAACAAGTTGTTTTGCATACTCATGTATAATCTATACATAATGGTGTGTTTGGATGTTTGCTCCACCCTAGCTGACCCAACAGTTCTCAATTACTCAGGGCTGAACATCGCTTTTTGAAGCCGAAGGGCGGCAGACCCCTGGATGTTGAAGCTCTTGGTTATGGCAGTGTACCTCATTGCATGTTCTCATGTCAGGATCTCCAGTTGTTCAGCCTCAACCCCCCCGTTTTTGTTCAGTTACCAGAGAGTGTGAGAGTGTTTTTACGCGGGAGTGCACCAAGGCCCGGCACCAAAGAGACGGGGAAGAGGGCGGAGCAGCAACCGAGGATGGAGCCGAACAATCGGCGAGAGAACAGAACCGTGGGAAAGGGCTGAGGAGACATGCATGCGTACACACCCACCATGCAAGCATAACCCTAATACATACTGTAGGTTGTACAGTATGCGCCGGGAGGTCTTTCTCACACAAGCACACAAGGATAATCAAGTCAGGCCCTTTATCACGATCTGTCCTCATGTTCTTTTCCAACCCTGGCAAAAACCCCCTCTCACCTTTGACCTGGGCTCACATGGCATCCGCTTTTTACAGTACGATGTTATCAGGCACGGGTGGCCACAGCTAAGCAGAAAGCCAGTGAGCCAGGAGAAAGGAATCTCTGTTGCGTGCAGGGCTCTTGGGCTTCCCTTGTTGGGTGCATTTTGTACTAATGCCTCATACTAAAGTCATGCCAAACACTGCAATGTAAAAAACACACATTATATATTCGGATGAATCATTGAGTAAATAGATAAAATTGGAGTATGAAATGCATTCATTTTTTTTTTTCTCATGAATTGTTCAGTAGCCCTCTCTGGAATTTCTCGTCAAGCTCCTTTGACTTAGAAGGCATGTTTTTTTTTAGATTTCATTTCATTTTTTATCATGAGTGAATACGGTCGGTCGTCCCGTGGGCATCCGTAGTTGGAGAGCTCCCGCAGGTTCAGCTGAGAGATGAATATCAGTGTATAATCGCTGCACAGCAGGCCTATAGATGGCACACGTTTTGCAAGGACTCATTCTACTGGTTCAAGGGGGCAGATAAATTGGAAAGACAGTACTGCAAGATGTGATTTGGCTTTGTTTCAACAGAACAGTTGCCCTGTACACCCATATAAGAGTATAACCTCTCTGAGGGCACACTGACGTTGAGGAGTATACCTTTTAACACTGCACTGCACAACATTTTTCCTTATGTAAAAAAGTGTGTGTTCTGGCAAAATATAGTTATGTCAATGACTATAAATGTGGACACAAATACGCACTGAAGTATAATAGCATAGAAATATCTTCTCAGATTTGTCATATTTTTTTTTTCAAGAACTTATTACAAGTCTTTGCACCCATATTAATCAACCTAAAACATTTGTTGATAAGAAAACAAAACAGGGAGGTTGTATAAGGGGGGAGTACTTTCTAGGATTCAAGAGGGAATGGTGGAGGATTCCTTGAAGGCTGTCTTTGCACTTCAAACAAAAAATGTGTGATAACACACATTTGTACCCTTCTACCCTTTACTAGACACGTACAATCTTTAAAAAAAGTCTTTGGAATGTTTTTTATTACGATTTTCTACCCACCAATTTAGAAAACGTTGTGCTCATTTCAACTACATTCCTTTCGTTGTGGTTTTTCACCTTATTATTTTGTGCTGTCTCAACTACGGGCAAAAAACGACCAAGTAAGGCGTGCTGTTACAGCTTGCCTCCACTGGAGGGCAGTCTGCACTGTAAAAATTGAATGTGTGGGTGGAACTGATTGAAGGTCAGTGTGCTTCTTTTTTTCTTCCATACATGATGCGATTACGATTTCGGATTTTGAACAAAAATAGTACAGCCAGGATGCACTTGAGCCACGTAAGCTCACAGAGGGGGAAATCCGTTTGGGTGTGCTTCTCTCAGACACATCTTTGATTGTGTCCTTTCTGTAATTTACAGGATCAGGATAGACATTTCAGTGCTTTTTAAACTCACGGGCTAAGGACTTAGTAAACATTATCGTACATTTCAGTAATTTACATTAAGAATGGCAGTAAATGTCGGGATGTGCAAAGACCTGCCCCCTCTGAGACTCTCCTCCATCATTCCCATCAGGCTTTGCGCCGGTCCCATGTCACAGGGACATACAATATGCCCTTCACAAGTATTCACAGGTTGAATCACCAATACAGTATAATGCATTAAACACATTTCATAATGAAACATTCATATGTTATCTACACACTCATACAGAACCCTCCCCTACCAATGTAGGGGGATTTATATGATACTTCTGTATATATCACGTCAGATACTGTAGGTTCATAATTTTCTCTCTGTACTGTAGGTTTTTTTTCCAAAAATAAATAATGACTGTGTGTTTAGACAGATTTTCGGTTGGCCGACACACGTCTCCTGCAGGAAAATCGAATGATCAGAGAGGAGAGAGTTGAGTGTCAAATGGAGAGAGATAATATCTGGAGAGGAGGAAGAGCAGAGTGAAAGAAAGGAAACACATGTGCATCGTAGGTGTGGGAGAAGAAGCCTTCAGAGGGAGGATTCGTACTGCAGGAGTTCATAAAGAAGCGGACCGTCCCTATACCTGATGCCCACCGCGTTAGGGCTAATGTACTGCAGCACGTTTATGGTCCTGCGCAGGCGCCGATCCACAAAGTGTGCATCCCAGGCTGGGTAGCGTTTTCTGGGCATGTCTATCTTGATGAGAGGACCCTCAGGCTGGATGGGCCTGCCAGCTGCATCCACAGGCTCCGTGGACCTCACCTGGAAAACCGGAAGGCAGGTGTCCGTGGCTGTTTCGTCCGACTCCTCGTATTCCCCCGCCAGACCCCGTGTGGGGGTGGCCTGAGGGCCACGGGGGCCCGGTGTGGGAGCCATGGGCTCGGCCTCGGGGGGTAATGGAAGGCCCCACAGAAGCTCAGCACAGCAGGAGCTGGCCAGCACCCTCAGCCGGGGGCCCATGGGGTGTAGAACGCCGTAATACAGAACCATACAGGCCACACCTGAGGCAAAGCACAGGAAGACGCCACAGAGGGCAAAAGAGGCATAGGCGTCAGTGGTGACTGGGTCACGATACGCATACCAAAGGAGGCTGAGGATGGCGTTCTCCAACAGTACTACTGTGTAATAGGCCACCATTCTGCACCGCGTCCGGCCCGCACGTACATTGAACCAACAGAAGACATAGACCACGCCAACCACCATGTTGAACAGTACCTCCTCCCACTTGGACATGCAGAAATCGGTGCCGCCATGGATGACCCAGAAAGCCATGGCGCACCAGTGGAGCACCACGAAAATGCCAAAGTAGATGTGGAAAACCGAGGCAAATAGAGCGAGGGAGAGCACCCGTGAAGAGATGGTGAAAAGGCGCCAGAAGAGATGCACCAGGGCACCTCGGTAACTCATGCTCTTCTTGTCGTCACGTGAGTCACGCAGGAGTTTGTGGTAAGAAGCTAGCACCCAGGCCAGGGACAGGAGGGAGGACATGGCAGAAACACCTGGTAATACAGAAAGACAGAGAGAGAAAGAGTAAAAGACTAAGAATGGCAAGAATGAGAGACAGATGCTGTGAGATGGTTCTAAAAACATCAGAAATTGAAAGAAAAATCCTGCTTCACTTGAAGTATAAAAGCATAACCCAAATAATTGTAGCTTTATCTTGACTTGGTTGCCATTCCACTTACTGTACACAGTACATTTTTATTTCAGCCAAAGCAATCCATCACATTTTAGAAAGCCACATTATTACTAAGATCGTCATAGGTCATGCAGTCAACACCGTCTCCATTTATGACACCAATTCACTTTCCTTAAGATGTATAATAGTAGAGACAGCAGATATGTCAGAGCAGTAACCTGCAGCATGAAAAATGATAGAGGATTATCTGCAGAGCAGCAGCATGGTGCCTCTCAGCAAATGTATTGATGGCATTTCTATAGACACCCAGACAGGGAAGGGTATCACTTGTTATGATTGAATTGCCTTCCTTGGGGAGCTGTATTGCACGAGGAAACTGGAATTGTAAAAGAGGTTTCAATAACAAGAGTGATGAATGTTGGAAATTGGATACAACGGTGGCGAATATTACAGTCTGGTTCTGTTGAGGCCTTTAAATCGGAGCTCAAAACTCATCTTTTTGCTTTAAATTTCAATTAGTTACTTATTCTTTTACTATCTGACTGGCGGGTTTGTCTCAGTCTCGTTGTATTATTTAAGCCTAGTAGTCCTGCCGACGAGAATAATATTAACTTTAAGCTTCCCAGTAACCCTCTGTTGTTTGTGTCCCACAAGCACTGCTGTGTGCCTCTCTCTCTCTCTCTCCTCCCCCTCCCTCTCTTTTTCTTTCTTTTAACTCTCTGTGCTGGACCATCAGCCGTCACGGGACCTCTCTCTGCCTCTCCTGGCTGTCGGTGCCTCATTCTACATGTTGGATCTGGATTTCCGTCCTCCAGGTGATTCAGACTCCCTTTGTCTTCCTCTCTCTCTCTGTATGTTTGTCTGTCTCTTATCTGTGTGAATGGTGTGCTTGAGATTGTTTCCTGTGCGTTTGTGTAGCCTGTCCGGTTTCTAGGTTACATGGTGGAGAGGAGGTTTTGTTGCTCAGGTTGTCATATGGATTATCTATGTTTTGAATTTCATTATGTTGTTACTCTGTACACAAGACATCTATTGCATGTTTGTCCATCTTGGGAGAGGGATCTCTCCTCTGTTGCTTTTCCCTGAGGTTTCTTCCATTTCTACCCCGTTAAAAGTTGTTTTTGTTTTTGGTTAAAAAATTTTCATAAACAGTGGGTAACTCCGTGGTCTGAAAAGTGAAGCCAATGCAGAAGTGCCTTAAACTTGCATTATGTCTAATAGCCAGCAGGGGGCGACTCCTCTGGTTGCAAAAAGAAGTCTGATTGTATAGAAGTCTATGAGAAAATGAGCCTACTTCTCACTTGATTTATTACCTCAGTACACATTGTAAACATGAGTTTATGGTCTCAATCGCTAGTTTCAAGTCTTCTTCAATACAGCATGATGTTCATTTAGTAAATTATGGTCTCATTTTGAGTCAAATAGACCATAAAGGGTATGCTTTAGGGCGTTGCTACCTTGTGATGGACAGGTCGCTACCACGGTGTTGTCTGGTCTGGGAGTTGTCTGTGTTTTCAACTTACAACTTTAATCCTTTCACAGCGTGTTTTCAGTTCAGGAAAGTTAATTTTAACATTTTGGTCACCTGAAAATGTCTTATTCAGCGTTCGGTTGTACTTAGATCCACCCTCTCGTGTCACTTCTGGTTGCAAAAAAACAAGATGACGACGTAAAAAACCAAGATCGCGACAGACAAAATGACAAAATCGAGGCTTCAGAACGGTAATCCACGAACCAATGGGTGACGTCACCCCGACTTCGTCCACTTCTTATATACAGTCTATGTTCATAAAGGACAGAGGGTGTCGTATGCTGTACAGATTGTGAAGCCCACTGAGGCAAATTTGTGATTTGTGATATTGGGCTATATAAATAGAATTGACTTGACTTGCTCACTGTAAATAAAGCAATATCTGAACTTCACAGAAAATGGATTGTCAGGTGTAAAATATGGAAGCGTCTCCCCATCATGCGACAACCACAGCATGACATAATGCAAAAAAAAGAAGGATATGAGAGATGTGTTGAACTACACACAAACAAAAATTAGACTCTTGTGCTGCTCATATAGAGCCATAAGGAAGGCCTTACACTGCAGCCACTCAGCCTTGTTGCTCTGGATCATGATGCAGAGCTGCAGCACCAGCTGAGGGGCACTTTCTAAGAAGGTCTCTAGCAGTCGCAGCATGTTGACATCGGCATACTCGTACATCATAGCCCAGTAAAAACGCCGCTGGTTCTCCTTCTGCCGGTGACTTTGTATACCGAGATACATGGTGCGGATGTACCTGCAGAGAGAGAGAGAGATGACGGACAGTTAGACGATCTGGTAATAAATATTTCACTGTATTGACACAAAAGGCGCAAGGTTGACATCAATATTACATCTTTGCTGCACAAAGAAATGCATAAACTCACTGTTCAGCACACCTGCACATGGTTGAGTTTGGACAACACTAGAGGGCATACTTAGCTACACTTTTTAATACACAGTAAAATAGCAATCTGCATTTATGAGGAGTTTAAATGTTTACTGATGAATAAAGTTGACTTTAATGGTATTAAACACTTGAAGGATTTGACAAAAATGTGTGGATTTTTGATTGCCACATAAACCTTGCAGGAAGATGTAGTGATAAAACAGAAAAAAAAATAAAGCAAAGAACAACAATGTAAGTGTGACTGAGAAAAAATAAGGACGCTGGAAGAAAAATTTAAATTTAAAAGAAAAATTCTTACAGAAAACTTCACCTTTTCTGCACACCAATGACAAAATTTGAAACATTTTACAATTGTCTCTTTGGCCTCTGAAGGTTGTTATTGAACTGGTTGCATGTAGTAAGCCTGGCAATGATCATTCTCTTAAGTGCATTGCATGACCCATATTGTCAGCTGTTGGCTCTTTTCATGACTTGTGGGGTTTTATAACAGTGAAGTGACTCTGGTGAAGCCAGGGAGACGGTGGACACAGAGAAGTGGCAGCTAATTGAATCAAGCTCCTGTTGCCATCAAAGCTGCACCACTTCTTTGATGGCATTGTGTACTGCTGGGCAAAACATGTAATATGCCCAGGGCTGTGATATAGCTAATTAAGATCACAATCTCCTTTGGTTATGGATTTTTGAAATGTAACGCTGGAGTCGGAGCCGCCAATTAACGTGCGCCGAAGGAGACGACGAGTGATGATGAGGAAAACATTTCAAAGCTTTGGACAGGAACATCCCACTGCAATCTTGAAAATGAACGCTAAGAAACACCAATCCACCCAACAAAAGAAAATCAAGGCAACAAAAAGAAGGAAAACCTGCAGTCTGGCGGGCTTTTATCCTCTCCAATCTGTAAACAACTTCAGCTCCTCAAACATGTGAACCAAGAGAGAAAATCTCTGAAACCAGTTATAGTGGTTTATAGTTATCTTAACAGTGGATTCAGCCATTGCATATTGGGTGGTATAGCTGCAGGGCCTATCTGCCTGAGCTGGCAGAGTGGCCAAATAAATCCAGCACTTGATGTGGAGGCAGTCAACCGAGGACAATAGTGTAGCAAGGACAGAAATAGACTAGACAGAAGCACTCCCCAAAACAAATTGAGAGGCCATGGATCTAAACTCAGTTCCTAAAAGTGAGACAGAAATGCACTGCAGCATAGCAAACAAAAACAGAAACTGCTTATGAGTGGTTTTCAACATAATTAGCTTCTGCATTAGCTATTGGGGAAGAGATTACTGTTTAATTTGAAATGAGACTGAGAGCAGTGCACTGTAAAGAATGCATCGCCTAGTAGGGTCTGATTGCTTTTGGCGAAGAGATTTAAGCATTAACCACTTCCTATTCTCTCGACATACAATACAACTCACCAGACCTTCAGTTAAATGTGATAAGGGGAAATGTGAAATACACGTAGAAAGGCCTTGGGGAATTGTTTGTTTTCCTGGGATCATAAAATAATTATCTTACCAGCGTGATAAAACGTCTACACATTATTTTGATTTGACACATTATTGGTCTGATCTCGAGATAATTGAATTGTGTAAAGGACTTTTCTTGCGATCACTAAATAATTCTATCATGGCCAAGAAAATCAGCATGCTCTGGTGAGAGATCACACAAAAAACATTATAAATGTGACATTTATAAGGAAATCAGACACATCTGAGCACAAACTAGGAAACTAAATTGGATTGGTCTTTTTTTTTGGCCTGCAACAAAGCTCCCTCCGCTTCCCTTTTTTCTTTTTCTGACAAAGTTGGCAACCTCTACGTGGTCCCATCAGCCAGTCAGTCAGTCAGTCAGTCAATTAGCTAACCTGAAAAGACAGCCAGAGTTTCCTCTCAAGGTGGGAAAGAAACTAAAGAAATGAACAAAGCACACAGCAACTGTAGCCACAACATTAGTGTAGAGACTTGATGAGTCATATAAAGATGTGGCTAACAAATATACAGTGAATCACTATAACCAACATTCACACGTTTTGTCATACCATGTAGAGTAAACATATCGTCACTTTACTGTGACAAAACATACACAAAATATCGCCCCCTGGACAATCTCTGTTCTGGCATCCTCTACCCACTGAGGCTGGTCTCATACACTGTTCATAGTGATACGTACGGAAAGTAATGCACTGTAATTCGTATATATCCCACAAAATCAATTTGTAACCAAGTCGATCTTTTCCTAAACTAAGTAGCTTTCTTGTCTAAACCTAAGGAAGTTGTTTCCTGTGAAGACGAAAGTGTATTTTGAAAAGTTTGTATGCATATAACGAGCGGAGATTGACACGTGTTGCTGGACATTCGTATAAGAAACGAACGAAGAAGGAGGATTAAAGCTGAAGTAGGCGAGCAAATAAATTGGAGCAAGTATGATTAAAAAAAGTTATTTTTATAAAACAGTCGCTATATCGTGACAGTAGTACATGAAGCAGGTAACCTGAAAACAATTCATGTGCTTCTGTGTCCTCCTGGTCCTCATGTGCTCCTAACGGCATCCGCAAGATTCCACAGACCGGAGGAAAACAAGCATTAAGACCTGATCTGAGGTCTGCTGTCCAGCTGCTGTCTATGAGAGCCGGCTGTCAATCACTCGCGAACTCCGACCAAATGGTCGAACTAGGCAGCGCTGATCAAATATGAATCAATATTATGTTACGTTAATGTCTATTCCTCACCTCAAATGTTTTCAGATCATCTTGTAGTGTACGGTTTAGCTGTAAAATGAAGTTCCGGTCACATGACCCTTGATTGGTCAAAGTCTCCCGTCACGGGCTAGATCTTTTAAAGCCTGAAAACAGAGCCATGAGGAGGTGCAGAAGTCTAGTTATCACTCTATACTGCCTACTGCCACTTTAACTTTTTTGTAAGATATATTGTTGTATGAGAATACGTTGACCAACTGAGCCAAGGCTGCTAATGCATGGAGCGATCACAAACAGAGAAAGCTCCGGCTGGGTGAGGGACTTTAGGAGCACAGGGATGCTGGTCTTTCTTGGGACAGTGGGAACGAGAGAGGGGGCAAAATGGACAAAAGTTTTTTTTGGGATCAATAGCTCTGGGCTGTAAGAGGCACCATTATATCCAGACGTAAAGGCTGGCATTCCGTGACATTTTCAGTTGGACTGGTAAATGTCAGACGGAGCAAGTCAACCCCTCTCCCTCACTAATGACATGCCACAGAGACCTACACAGGCCCTTTGTCTCCATCCCCCCAATTTCCATTAGTCTGTGTGTTCCACTGATACGTCTCACTGGTCTGTAGTGTCTCTGTTAGAAACAGTAATCTTCATGGTCTCCATAGCTGTCTCGCTTTGAAATAACATGACTCTACAGCCATGTTATAGCAGCTCTGTGAGGCTGTACTGAGGCACGGCGGTGCTTTGAGCTAAATGCTGATGGCGGCATGCTAACATGCTGATGTTTAGCTACAGCTGCAGCTGATGGGAATGATTAGTTCTACAGGTATTTGGTTAAAGTATTATACAAATGAAAACTTTGACATGATGATGATGGCGCTAGTAGGGGTGTAACGATACATTGATCTGGATCGATATATCGATTCAGTGATCCCATGGCACTTCTGTGTCACCATTTCCGCCCAACGCATCTCCTTCCTACAGAGCCCAGTAATAGAATTGTTAAATTATATTTTAGTTGCTTTTTGTGAGTTGATACAAATGTAACTAATTGTGTTAAATAGGCACATGATATCGTTTCATATCGATCGCCAGCCCCTGAATTGAATCACATCCAAATTGTATCGTGGCAGACTTTGTGATATCGGCAAAATATCATGTTGTTGTCCAAAAAATCTATATAATATAGTTTTGTGATGAAACTTGTAATTTACACCCCTGATGAAAAGTTGTTAAAATTCATCCTGTACCCAATTTATTGGAATCGATCTAATAGATATAGATATTTAACTTAAAAACCACTGATGTGAACATCATAGTTGCACTAAAGTAAAAGTCATGGGTCACCAAAGTCATTAG
This sequence comes from Sebastiscus albofasciatus, assembly GCA_916701655.1. NCBI lineage: Eukaryota > Metazoa > Chordata > Actinopteri > Perciformes > Sebastidae > Sebastiscus > Sebastiscus albofasciatus. The sequence goes on along the minus strand of CAKAOI010004105.1, from coordinate 10,052 downwards.
GATACAGCGCCTCGGAAACAGGAACAATTTTGCACCAATCCATCCAGTAGTTGTTGAAATATTTCACAGGATAAGTGAAATTTTTTGACCTGCTGGTGGCGCTGGATGAAAAGTCAGGGAATCACCAAAGTCGATCCTCTGGCAGCATATTGCCAGATTGGGCTGGCTTCTGCCCAACTAGGCTACTTTTGATTAATTTGGTTTTATGGTTTTACACGGGTTTCTGGCAAGGTTGTGATTTGGGTTGTTTTTTATTGAATTGGGCAGATTTTAAGTTGTGATTGGGCTGGAAACTGTCAATCTGATCTGGCAACACTGGGTGTCTCTACCGAATTACATAGCAATCCATCCAATAGTTGTCGAGACATTTCACGATCAGACCGACAATGCCATTCCTGGAGCCACGCCGCTAACGTGGCTAAAACAATTTAATCGTCATGGTCGTTATAACAAGGTATGGATATCTGGTGTGATATTTCCTCACCACTGGCTTAGGATCAGCAGTGGTGCTCACTTGAATTTAGTTTAGCGTCAATACTACGGCCTATCATTCACTTTAAATTGACAGCCTACTGCATGCGGAATAATTCACACTTCAGCTCCGATATTCAAGCACAAAAAAGTAAACGAGCTCTCACTGACTGTACACATTCACAACCACCTTTTTCCTGTGTGATAGCACACTTTATTAGTTCATATTCCCCTGGTTTCAGCAAAAAAAAAACTTGTACAGTTGAACACTTTGGGTTTCACGGCTGTCAAAAAAATCTGAACTCACTCCATCACTTCTCTCCAACACACACGCATGCCTTCGCAAAAGGATCTCACACACATCCCGCAATTGTGATGCACACTGTTAACACTCCCGCTGTGCCTTTTTTCAGATGTAGTAACACAAATGGCTCTCTAAAAATACTTACACACACACACACACACACAAACACACATGTGCTCACAAGCATACTTGTCAGTGCTGTAGGTAATAGGGGATTTCCTTTCTATTCCAGACACATTTGTCAGACGGATCTCGCTCTGTCTTCCTCGCCTCCCGCCCTCGCACCACTTAGGCTGCGGTCCACTCCTTGATGCCCCCACTCCTCCACCCTTTCCTTTTAGCTCCATAGCTCCTCTACAGGGCTCCTCATGAATTATTTGTGGCGAGATCATAGCGATCGCTCATGGCTCGTTAAGCAGCGTACGCATGGCCTAACAGCTCGACGCTGTGCCGGGGTCGTGTTCCAAGCTCAGCCGTCTGCCATTGCTGTCGAGACACGGGCAACCATTAACACCCCCCCCCACCCACACACCCACACACACACACACACACGCACGCACGAACCATCTTCAGAGAGAAATTGACTAACCAAAGCCAGACGTCACTGTAAGATATGAAACTGTAGGTTTGCATGAGTAGACATCTTGAACCGCAGTGAGAGACAGGTGGAAACACACACACCATGTGGACGACTTGGCCGTGTTGTTCCTCCCTCTCCTCCAAAGTCATTGACCGATGAGTCATCCGACCACCGTTACACTAATCCCTCGAGTGGGTGGTTAGAAGGATCACACACACACACACAGACCTAGCCAAGTTTAACAGCATCTGTCTTCTAAGTCATGCTCGTGGGAAGGCTCAGCAGCTCCGACCGCATTCATATCTTGTCATAAGCTGATGCATAAAAAGATCACGAGTACGGCGGCGTGAAGCTTATGCATCGTCTGCTAACAGGTGGAATCCGTCAGAATGCTATAAGCACAGGGGGGGACACAAAACATACGCAAGGCCTGAGGGTTTATGAAAAAGTGTGAAAAAGTGTGTGTGTGTGTGTGTGTGTGGTTAAGGTGGAGGCAGTGCCAGCTGCAGTGAGTCACACCCTGAGTCACTCCGAGGGGCTGCACATCGACTCTCAATGAGGTTTAAACCTCCTTTATCGGGGAGATTTAAATTTCTCTCCCTGTTTTGCTCGGTATCTTTGCTTCTCTGTGTCTTTCTCTCTTTTCATAACTCAAACACCCTGCCTCGAATTCAATTTCTGGGTGCTGAAATTTCTCTTCTTCTTGGATTTTTTTTTCTGAGGAAAGCAGTGCAGGGTTAGTGGGAGGTACAGTACTGCCCATATATGGCCGTTCTGTTTCCTCTCTACCTGCACTGTTTGACTCTGTCTTCACGCGTTTGGTGCTTTTTTCATCTCATTGCCCAGTTAGATTACATCAGCTGTCCATCAGGAATGCAACTTTAGAAAACACCCCATGTTTTTTTTTTTTTTATGTTGTCTAAGAATATTGTGTCCTGCCCTTAGGTTATGTTTTGTTGTTTCATTTCACTCATTCTAGTTTAGCGTTTCCTATTTTATTTTGTTACTCACCTCTCCTTCACATCCTGCCTTGTGTTTTCCCGCCAGTTTAGATTTGTCCGCTCAGTTTCACCTGTTCCCTCTTCCGCATTAGTCTCACTATTTATTCTATCCTAGTTCCCTCGTACTTTGTCGGTTCGTCTTTCATGGAGTTTTGTTTGTCAGTTACCTGTGTGTTGTTACCTGCCTGCACTTTGGATTGCAGTTTTATGTTAATGCAGTCAGGCTGCTGTTGTCTGTGTTTGGGTCCTCCCTGCTTCTTCTGCTCTCCAAACTCTGACATATTGTTTCAAACCACCATTTGAAAAAAAAGATGCTAGATGCTGACATGAAAGTACAGACTCGCTGCACAACTGGTGTAACAACTGGAGTTACTGTCGGGACTAAAACATGGAAAAGAGTTGCAAACATATTTTGACAAAGCAATTGCATATTACTAAAAACTCAATATACCTGCATATTAGAGCTTGAAACAATGACCCAATTTATTAATAAGTTGATTGACCAAAAATTAATCGATTAATTGCCAAACATTTGATGTTTCTAACTATTTCAATTTGACAATTTACTACTTTTCCTTGTTATACATTGTAATGAATAGAATATTTTGGGGTTTTGAACTGTAGATGTGATTTAATATCATCATCGGTTTTTAGGAAATTGTATTGGATCATTTTCAAACTGTTTCCGATGTTTTATAGACCAAACGATTAACTGAATTAATGAAGAATTATTGACAGATTAAACAATGAAAATCACCAGCCCTACTGCACATTGGCCTTTGAAGCTCTGGTCATAAGATTTCTCAGGTCTTTTGGTTCTTATCCATGTTGACATGACATTCCTCTATTTCTAATCCAGTGTTTTTTCCCATGCCCATTGCTTTTAGAGTCTTTCTAGGATTCTAGTGTGTAACTGATACTGTATAAGTGTGGAAAACAGACATGATAAAGATCAATTTATTTCTCAATTCTTCCCTCTAGGTCTGCACAGCCCTCTGCCTGCCTGAAGGAGTCAGTATGCTTCAAACGAAACAGGTGAGGTAAGACAGTTTGCAGGACTTAAACTTCTCTTTCTTGCCCTTCAGCTGCTCTAAGTTTAAAGTTACTTCTTTCATTCGAAATCAACAGAATTATGAAATAGCAATCATACTCACTTAGAACAGTAAACACACACAATATTGCCCTCTGTTATGCTCCTATGCAGCCTTTATAAATGGCATGCATGTAAAGCACAAATCTTTGTGGCTTACTATGAAAATATGTAACTCACTGGGATGGTAGCAGTGGGAACACACAGATCACTGTCTGTATATTAGTAGTATTTCTAGTACTGATTTTTAAAAGGAAACAGTCATCTTTTCACTCCGTAGAGAGGTCAGCAGTACGATTCAGCCATAGAAAAACTGGCGAGGATTCAGTGTCTTGCTCAAGGACACTTCAGCTCGCCGTCTCACAAATCTGCCATTCTTCTGCCATTCACAGTGAAGGAAAGTATCACAGCTCCAGCGGGAGCTTAATAGTGATGTCAGTGTTGTGTTATTCATCATTCACAAAATTGTACAGCGCCAAAGAAAACTGTTATAGCAAACATCTCTTCAACTCAGCATCTCAGCTTCTATGGGGAGAGGAAGAGGAAATAGAAGTATAACATAGGTGTTTTAAAAAAAATGCCAACGTTTATGTATGTCAAGACAAGAGCTTTTTCCAGAAACACTTTGTGGCTTAATGTGGCTCAATGGGCTTCCCATTTAACAGTGTACCACTGAGCCTACATCAGATATGTCTTTATCCTCCTTATGGCAGTGGAGAGCCCTGGATGAAAGGCTGGCAGAGTTGAGATCTGAGTCCCACAGGCGAGTCAGACACACTCCCATACAAACACACACCGATCTGTGACCGGGTGCCTTTGGGCGATCGCTACACCGAGAGCTGTTGAAATGTTGAACGGAGACCGGGTTGACATGATGCGAGCTGAAAGCGATGGGGAGCGGCAAGCCGAGATGAGAGACGCTGTGTCAAGTCTGCTCCACCCTGTCAGTTCTTGGAGTGTGTACTGGTTAACCACCTCTGACGTCTTGACTAAATATTATCACTGTAATTATAACGCGTCATACATACACATCATTTCATGTGGTGATTTATTTATTTACTTTATGACTTCATAGGAAAATCACGGAGGAATAATGGGCCTTTTTCAGAGAAAACATTTTGCATAGTCAACAGTAGGAAAAGCATGTAAACAATACAATTGATGACGGCTGAATTCTATCTGACTGCTTAAGTTTCAGGGTCCTGGTATTGTGCATGCTGACTCACTGTCACACTGTCACAGCTTACTGTGAAGTCTTCAGCCAAAGGCCAACTACCATGTGCGTTCTGCACTTACGTGAGACAAAATACCTCTCCACACCAGCAGGTAGCGGTAGTCTGTATTCGTCATTCAAAAAGGGAAACCGGAAGACAGAGGACGGCGGATAAACAAGCCGTTGTTATGATGCGTGATGAAGATGGAAAAATGAGAAGAGCCTTCTGTGTGTGACCTCTTGACTTTACTCATTGGCTTGCTTTCCTAAATTTCATTTCTCTTCTCGTGCACTGATTCGTTTAAGCTGAACAGCCAATCAGAGTGATTTCTCTCACCGACAAGCTCCGCCGCCGATTCTACATGCTGAATCAGCAGAAAAACCTCCGACGCAGGCAGACCGTAGCTGACAGTGCGGGCGGGACACAGCGTAAAAGCTAAGCTGACCGACGCTCACCGGCGGCCCCAAACTGGCC